>JAWNKX010001099.1:75000-365000 GCA_035041755.1 Cacoxenus indagator
TATACGTCAATGAAAAATATACGTGTTAAACACTGCTGGGGGTAAATAAATTCCTGTTGTGTTGGCTGCATAAGTGGTAAAAAAGACAACCTTGGCCTCGTTTCTGCCATTTGATGTATTTATTTGTATTTACTTTCTACGTTTACTCTTTATGATTACGTTCTCGTTAACACAAAAAGCATATTTAGTACACAACGCTTTTTCTTAACAAGCAGACAACACCGGAACTGAATTTGTCAAATCCCATCAACACTATGCAACGCTCAAAGGCAAGTACACAATTGGCAACACGTCAGAAGCGTGAGTACGCACAGTTTAACGACATCATCGATAAGATTGAGGAGAACACTGGCGGTGGCAGCGTTTATGGACAGAAGTTAGTAAAGGAAGCTGGTCTGGGACAGCCTGATGCTAACGAGTTGGATAATATGCCCGCGCTGACGTATTATCTGCTTTTGCAGAAATTAAGGCAATGTGCGTGAGATTCTTACATAGAGTTTCGTTTTTAGTTGATTTATTCTTTTTTTTAAGTTCTTTGTTATTATAATTCCTTCCTCCATTTTTTCATAGATGTTCTTCTTTATTCTGTGTTTTCCTTTGCAGTACAAAACAATGAGCCAACTTATCGCGTGCGCACACCACGCCTTGGCCGCAGCATTGACTTTCAGCAACTGTTGGATACGACTGCCGCCGTCGATGGCCGTCAGCAGGCTCAGCGCAGTCGAAGCGAACAGCGATCGTGTTTTGCCGCTGTCAGTGATGATTTGAATGAAGACGAGGAGAGTCTTTTTGGTTTTCGGGTGCCACGACATTTCGTATCGCACCTCATAAAAAAATCGGTGCCATTCAAACCGCGTTTGGGCAAACGTGCTAAACCAGCAACAGTGCCGGCGACTGAACAGAAATACAAATAAAAAATAACTAATTAAATAAATAATACTCAAAAGATAACAACGGCAAACAATGACGACTTCGAACACAATGCCGATATTTATAGCTTGTTGGCGTTTTTTTAAACGTGTTTATTGCAAATTAATCAACAGAAAAAAATAAGAGAAAAGACGAAAAAGAAATATAAAAAACCGAACCAGAAAAAAAAGTTTTTTTAATTCTTAAAAATATAAATATATAGAAATATATAATATATATATATATATATATATATATGCTATATGACATTTTCGTTATTGTAATTTGTACATATTTCATTTAGATAATGTCAAAAGTTATACGCGCTATAAGGCTTTGGACGAAACTTTCCAATTCACAAAATTTGAAAGTATATATGTATATAAAACAGTCATTAGCTGAACTTATATTCGGGATTTGCCTCACCTCGAGTATATTAAATCACCGTGACCAATTTCATAATCGTTTTGGAAACGTGAAGTAGCTCGCCACGCACTTCACTGACCGTATGTTAACTTATCCTCTCCATGGCATTATAAGTTGCACAGACGATGCGGGAGACATTAGGACTCTGTTCTCCACGTGCCACATTTTGACTACACATGCTGCCCTTGCTCTTTAGCCGTATGCTTGGCGCCTCCTTCGTTAAATTTGGCGAAGGTCAGTTTAAACGAATCGTAACTTTTAAAATAATTCCGATATAATGCAATATTGAAAAACCAATTATCTTTAAAAATCCATTGCCCAAAGTACTCGTGAATTATCTACCGTAAAGTGAAGTCTCTTATACACTGAATGCGCTGTGGCATGCATTTTCGGGCTTAACTAAATTCATAGGCGCACCAATATAACTGAGAAGCACTGACAGGAACATGAAGCTATTCGCCGCACCAATCAGCACATTTCCCAGATACATGCGAAAGTAGAAAACTTGAATGATTTGACTCTTGGCAAAGGTCAAAACGAGTATGCATATGATTTTGGTTTTCTATGGCACGCAATTCGCGTGTACTTTCAATTGAGTAGGAGAAAGTGTGCAGAATATGCGAACAAAACTCAACCGAGACTCCCACAGCCATGACAAGATTAACTAGTGAGACGGCGTTCAGTGTACATAAGACCACCCAGATTGATAACGATTATGGTAATGGTTATGACGACGACTAACGACGAATATATATCGAAACCCATAAGTATAAAGGTACATATGAAAATGGAAAATACTAATACGCCCATACTCTGTATATTGTCGGGTCACATGGTCAGATACTGTTTGTAGAATAGAGTAGGGGAAAACTTTCACTTTGAGTGCATTCTCAATGGGCACGCCTTGCGATATTAGACGACCTTGCAGTATATGCGTTATATTTGCCGAACATGCCGACTGCAGTGCAAGATAGTAGTCCGCTGAGGTTTTAAGAATTGAATGGTAAGCCATAAAATAGAACGATTCGACAACTACATTATTTGTATTTGATGTGGACAAAAGTAATCAGTGTTGGGTTTATATTTGCAGCAATTCAACTTGAGCCCGGTCGTGCTATATAAAACGTAGAGAGAACTTATTCATATAGAGTTTACATCTATTCTTCGTTGTATCTTGTGTGAAAAAAATCAAGTGAAGAGTTATTATAAATTCAATAAGGAAAATCCTTTTTTTTTGATAAAACCTCAGTTGAAAATAAAATTAAAAATAAGAACGGGTAAAATTAAACGTCATTCTGCAGTTCGACGCGTTGCGGCAAATGCATTAAAAATGGTAAAAAAAAAAATTGTAAAGCAAATAGTTCTTTCCTTTCAATTTGGATTTCATAAGTCCCACGGAACTCCAAAGCAGCTGAATAGGGTGGTTAACTTTATTCTCGAAGAATTTCAGCCTAAGTAAGTGGTGGCATCGTATCTTGACACAAAGCAGGTTTTCGACTGACGAGCTGCTTCTTAAGTTCAAGAATCTCTTGCCACCTCAACTATGGTTAATCTTGCGCAGCTAATTTAATAACAGGACCTTCTCAGTGGTACTGGATGGTGTGGAGTCAAGCATCAAGGCTATTCGCGCAGGTGTCCCTCAGGGTAGCGTCTTGGGGCGAAAATTCTATATCTTGTCCACGAACGACATGCTCACTGGCTCAGAAATACCGGAGGATCTTCAGAATTTGATAATTGCCACATTTGGAGACAATATGGCCATCCTCGTCCGAAACAAGTGAATTTATGAAGCCACGGACACTGCAGCAAAACCTGCATATCTTTGAAAACTGGACACGACGATGAAACATTTGCATTAACAAAACAAATGTTCTAAGGTGATATACGCCTTACGGCTGGATTTCTGTCCGGGAGTTTTTGGAAACCAGCTGCTGCAACACCATTCAGGTTACAAATACCTGGCTGTATATTTGGATAGGCCTGTAACGTTCAAGACACATATTTAAAATATCAAGAAATCCTTAAGGCAGAGGATTGGTAAATTGCGTTGGCTTTTAAATAGCAGGAATAAATTGTCCCTGAGAAATAAGGTGCACATTTACAAAGCAATAATTGTTTCGGCTTGGCGATACGGCATGCAGGTGCACGACATTACGTAAGCTTACTGGTGCCCCTTGGTTCATGCAAGCGGCGGATCTTAAGAAGGACTTAAAAGTACAAAAATTGGAGATGTGATAAATCGTCAGGCCAAAAAATATATGGAGAGATTGAAAACTAATCCAAATAAAGTAGCAAGGCGCCTTCTAAAACGATTTAGAATGGGATGAATTATGGTGGCGAGACGGCTGAGAAGATCGCACCCTGTCGACCTCTGTAATAGATCCTTTTAATATTATATACCCACTTACTAATTTAAGTTGCTTTGTTTATTTATGTATACACAGATTAATTTAAGTTATTCTTATAATAACAGAAAAATTATATATTAAGGGAAAAAAAATTAGTTTACAATTCCTTGCCTGGGATAGCGCAAGCACAATGCATGTACGTCTGTCTCCTTTAGAACCATAATCGCTATCCACGATACTAGTATGTATTAAAGCCATCCATGGATTTACACTAAATCAAGTCAACAGTCTGCAATCACACTATGAAGATAGTCAAAACAAATCATGTGTAATATTGAAACGAGTTATTAAATTCGATTTGTCTCCTTTGATTTGATGAGCCATTGAGTCGAACTAAACGAGTGTCATTTCATATATTTCGTTCTCACACTTCTATGAAAAGATATAGAATTCGGTTACTTACAGACTCGAGTTGTAATTGAGTAATTACTTTAAGCGTGGTATGTTATTGTAATTTGCTGCATCTTTCTAGTCAGTCAAAATTATATTTCTAAGGGAGCCCAAGTGTTATTTAATATTCCTTTTTAATTTAAACATCGAAATTGGAGTAAAAAATTAGTGTGGTTTGGGCGAATATAGAACTGTAGATGATCAGTGATAATCTGCTCAAACAACTTAGGAATTGCACACAGCTTGGCAATACCTCTGTAGTTCGATATATCAGACTTACCACCCTTTTTGAATAAGGGAATTATATAGGATTCTTTCCAACCACTTGGCATAGACGAAGTAATAAGGGATAAATTAAAGAAGGTACAAAGGGGAATATATAAGTTGTCAGCACAGGTTTTTAAGATACAACTAGGAATATTATCCGGACCAGGAGAAAAAGAAGGTTTAACCAATTTTAGATATCGTAAAATAATAATACTAAAACGGCAAATTGAAGTGATTGAATTCATCAATTTTATAAGGGTAAGGAGAACTGTTTCCACATTAGAGTAGATGCCCTGGAAAAATTTATCAAAAAGGTTCGCAATCCCATCATCAGAGCTACTTGCAACTCCATCAAACTCCAAACTAGTTAGAAATAACTCTTATTTGTATCTGATTTTGATGAATTTAAAAAAATTCTTAGGATCTCTATTAATATTTAATATATACTTTTACTTTGCGCAAATATCTACTATAGCAAGATTGATTAAAAATGTTGAATTTACTATGAGCCGCGGCATAACTCGCATAATCAGTTGCGGAACAAGAGAGTTTAAATTTTTTAAATAACCGATTTCTAATATTTTTTAGACGGACCAAATTTATACAAAACCAAGGCGGACGCTTAGAATCGTCGGTAACCTGCACTTTAGGCACACATTTATTGATATAACCATCTATATTGTGGGTCATTAGGGTGGAGTCTCTTCAGATGCCGTCACATCACGCCAATATTGAGATCACCATATCGAAGGGCGAGCTGGTTGTTGCTGCAACGTATCTGCCACCGCAGTTTTCTGGGATCAAAAACAACTTTGACAATTTTTTGGGTAATCTAAGAGACAGAAGCGTTATTGGAGGTGACTTTAATGCCAAACACAGTTGGTGGGGAAACCACAATTCCTGCACACGGGGTCGAAGGCTACACGAAACATTGGCCAACAACTCCCACCAAGTTCTAGCTACCCGACAACCGACTCACTCAATGTCACACCAAAACTCTATACCTTCCGCTATTGACTTTTTTCTGTATAATGGAATCAGACGAAACGACGTCACCATTCCCATGGAGTATGATTTATCTTCTGATCATCTCCCACTAGTTACCACAATTCACTTTGTTGCTTTATATGCTACTCACTCACAAAATACTTTCGTAAATGAAGCTGTTCGCTCCAGGCCGTTTCACCTTGCTGCTGCTTCACTTATTTCCTTCAAGAAAAGGCTAAGACGGAAATATGTGCGAACTGGACATCCCAGATATTTGAAAATTTATCGCAGGGGTCTCAAATAGGGTCAAAAAGGTGTTTACCGTTCTACGCCAGCAGGATACGGACAGTTTACTTGAGTCTGTAAGCCCGAATAGCAGCTCCAATTATGCCCTCTGGAAACTCACCAGACGATATAAGATGCAAATCATTTCTTAATAAGCTGTTAAAAGGTCGGATGGCACTTGGGCCAGAAGCTTTCGAACAAAATCTCGAGGACCGTTTTAAACCGTTTAACAGCATATTCAATCTGTAAGGAATGAGCTTGATGCTCCCTTTCAAATGATTCGACCGCTACCTCCCACAACTCTTCAAGAGATAGTAAGTTAAATCAAAGCTCTTAAAAACAGAAAAGCTTCTGGAAATGACAACATTGATATCAGAACAATAAAACAACTTACTTTAAGGCGTTACTTTTCTTGATTCTGATTTACAACTCATTCTTTAGAATAGGTCATTTTCCGGCTTTTTTTTTTGTTTTATATATAATTTTTCTATTATTATTAGAACAACTTCAATTAAATTGTATATACAAAAATTAACAAAACAACTTAAATAATAAGGAGGGATATAGTACTGTGTATTAAAAGGATTTATTACGGTGGTCCGCAGGGTGCGATCTTCTCAGCCGTCTCGCCGCCATAATTCATCCCATTCTGAGTCGTTTTAGAAGGCGCCTTGTAAGTTTATTTGGATGATTTTTTAACCTCTCTATATATTTTTTGGCCTGACGATTTATTACATAGCCAATTTTCGTTATTTTTAAGTAATTTTTAAGGTCCGCCGTTCGCATGAACCAAGGGGCACCAGTAAGCATTCGCAATGTCTTGGCCCGCAGTACTCTCACCTTCGTGATGTTTGACCTCGCTGCTATGCCATACACCTGCAAACCGTATCGCCAAGCAGGAGCAATTATGGTTTTCTATATGTTCACCTTATTTTCCAAGGACAATTTATTCCTGCTATTTAAAAGCCAACGCAATTTACAATCCTCTGTCTTAAGGATTTCGTGATACTTGAAATATGCATCTTGAAAGTTAGCCGCCTATCGAAATACACACCCAGGTATTTGTAACCTAAATGGTGTTCCACCAGCTAGTTTCCAATGAACACTCCCGGTCAGAAATCCAGCCGTAAGGCGTCACGTCACATTGGCACATTTGTTTTTGTTAATGCAAATGCTCCAACGTCGTGTCCAGTTTTCAAAAATTGCAGGTATTGCTGCAGTGAGTCCGTAGCTTCGTAAATGCACTTGTTTCTGACGAGGATGGCCGTATCGTCTGCAAACGTGGCAAAGATCAGATCCAGAGGATCCTTTAGTGGTATTTCTGACCTAGTGGGCATGTCGTGCGTGAACAGGGTATAGAGTGTAGGCCCCAAAGCGCTACCCTGGGGGACTTTTCGGCTGCATGAGAAAGGGTTCAAATAGTTATGATACACAGGCCAGTAAAAATCCGACACACTGGGACTCGTATCGGCTAATTAGCCTGCGCCCCTCACTCAGATAAACCTTGGAGAGATGACACGAGAGCAGTTGAATAGGCTTTTGACAGTGTTTGGCACGAGGGCCTGCTCTTCAAAGCAAAGAAGCTTCTCCCGTTTCAATTGCATGAAGCGATCAAAAGGTTTTTGACAGACAGGTCTTTTATGTGTTGTAGGATGGTGTCTGCTCATCAACGCAGTCTATCATGGCTGGAATACCTCAAGGGAGTTGCATAGCTCCAACTTTGTACTTTAGCTTTCCCTTCGAAATAAGTTCCTCATAGCTCCCTTCTAGCTCACAGCTGGAAATACGAATTGCAAGTGTTTGGCATTGCGGTGAAGTCAAGCCTCGATAAGATAAGAGTCTTTCAGGCTAAAACCCTACGACATATTACTAGCGCTCCTTGATATATGCGGACCAGTAACACTGAAAGACATCTGGGCATCGAAAAGATTGGTGACCGTATTCAGTCTCAATCCATCGCTTATCTCAACAAATTATCTGCTTACCCCAACTCTTTGACCAAAAAACTTCTATCAGACGTATCTAGAAGAAGATTGAAGTGTTCATCCGAAGGACTTGTAATTAAGAAGAAGAACAATAGTATTTATATAACAACTAGTAATAAATAATAGTTTGAGCTCCTGTAAATATATATAATTTTAGGTTAAGTTGATTTTGTACAGTAACAATATACTAAAAAATTTACATAAAAAAAAAATTTACTTGATTACTGTGTTGTAAAGTGGGGGCGTGTGGTGACAGTCTTGCTTTGACACTCTTCTATGCCCTTGATGCGAGTTAGCAACAGCGTTTTTGTCTATTGCCATCGTCTACTTGTTGGCAAGGAAAGAAGTCATTATGTGGGGTACGTACGGGAATAGAAATGGCTGCCTGGTATGTTAATTTCCTTCATTAAATGAATATAGGCGAAATACAAGGCAGCCATCCTGATAAGGGTTCGATTTCGTTTCTATTGTAAAAGTAAAGAAAACTCCATACAAATTGATTAATATTCTTGAACACCTTACAAATAAAGAACTTAAAAAAAAATTAAAGCAAGAATGTCTTCTTTCAGAGTCTCCGATTTCTGTTTTTATTATGTCCTTCTTGTGTTTTTATCATTTAGTTATCATTGAATATGTTCCTCTTTTACGGCAGTTCGACGACCGCTAATTTGCCTGCTGTTTACATTATGCAAACCAACAAAATATGCTACCTCACCTAAGTTAAACAGACAAGAAATCTGTACAACTACAGAAAATTTAACATAAGCTATTATGGCCGGTAATCCCTCTTCGAGCATTTTTAAGAGAGAAATGTAACCTATATAGAGATTTCATACTCTTTGACAACACATATAGTTTTTTTCATCAAAAAAGGCACATATGCACTCTTAAAGAACTTGTAGAGGAGCCCCTCGGTTATTTCCTGCGGATCGGTTTTTTGTGCCGCGCAAAATAAGAAACATCGAGGCGATTACCCATTTGCCGTTTTGTATCTAAATGTGTAGTCATCTGGAATGACGCGCAGTTGAGTAGCTCCAGAATCTGGGACTGCATACGGGTCATCTGCTCCTGCATTGACACCAGACTTCTGATCGACTCGTTGAGAGAGTTGAAGGACACGAGAAGCGAGCTGAGAACGTCAGCAACGTTATTTAGCTGAATGGTGAAGTCTGAAGATTGGTTGTGTGGCTGCTGCTGTTTTTTATTCTGAGTCGCATTAGATCGGTTGCCTGCAGCCAATTCCGCGTATGTAGGTCCATTAGGTTGCACAAAAGTGGACTGATGCTGAGTAGAACGCTGGATTCTGGTTTGCACAGGAGAGGGATCATCTACAGGAGGACGCTTTAATTTAGGATCATTACGCCTATTTCTTTTAATATATTTTAGATACGCAGGACAGCCTTTATAGTTTGCTGGGTGATCCTGATTGCAGTTAGCACACGTTGCCGGATCCTTTATCAGGCGTATGCAGTCAGCCGATTTGTGTTCATCGCCACAACGTACACAGGTCGGAGTTTGTCTGCAATAGCTTGCAGTGTCGCCAAAGTCTTATCATCGACGGCACTGCTTCACATCCTGCTTTTTACGAGCCTCTTCAAATTTTTACCCTTTGGCCAACTAGTTTACTTATGTTTTTAAGTTCAGCTGTATTGCTGCCACGGGCAATGCTAACAAAGAGCGGTTTATGGGGCAGTGCACATTTGAAGCTTTATGACCCAATTTCTTCAGAGGGTCGGCGATTTGCTCAGGGGGTGTGTCGAAATGCAGGCCCTTAATAACGATTTTGTTAGGCTTTTCTTCTTTCAGCTGGTATGTTTAATATTCGACATTAAGTTTGTCAAGGTTACTTTGGATCACGCGGTAGATGTCTCGATCCTTGGAATAGATCCGAGTAACGCCTCCCACCGAAGGTCTTGTGTCAATATTAACTGGGTCGATAAAGGTATTGATCATATTTTGAAAATACTGGAAACTTTTAACTCCATGTAGAGTTATTGTTGGAGGCTTAGGTTGGTTTCCGTGGAAATTAGCACTCTTAGCAGCCTTTTCAGAGTCTGACTTTACAACGGTGGATGAGTGGAGCGTGGTGGATGGATGAGGATGGTGCGGCGTTTGAAATGGCAGCGGCGGCAGAGGACGCAGCCGCGCCTGTGTTAAATTCGGTGGAGCTGGTTTTGTGCCCACGCGCTGTAGATATGTTTGTTAGCGGAGAAGGAGAGTCAACGGAGCCGACCGACATATTGTCGTCTTCGGATGCATCATCCGTGCCCTCATTAGTCGCAGAAGCCAGAATACTGAAACGATTGGTAGAGTGTTTCCCATAACTACCAGTTTCAGCCGTCAATATAGCATTGCCTGAGCTGTAGCCACGTTCATTTGGAAGCTTAGCAAGGGATGGAGATAGGGTCATACTAATTTTTCGCTTTACTCTTTTCGTTTGAAAGCAGCGCACATCAAAATTGTCAGTAACAGCTGAGTAATGTTGCTGCTCAGATATCACTATAAGCGAAGTTTTTTTTTTTTTTTTTTTTTTTATTTCCCATATGTCGTGTACATATGTCTTTATTTTTTATTAAGACTATTAGTACATGGTTTAAAAGTTATTTCTGGGTTGTAACTAATTTATGTGAGCAGATCACAAAAGTTTTTTATTTTTGTAAGGATGTAGGGGAAAAAATCAAAATAGTAACAAAAATAATATACATTTAAATTAAATTAATACAATTATAGAGCAAAATATAGTAAAGTAAACATATATGTAATAAAAATATAAAATACAAAAATAAACACATTAAACAAAAGCAAAGAAAAAAAGTGGTATTGAGATATATATATATATAATTTCGAATTTATTCAACCAGATCCACTGGCCTTGTCCTCTGTAACCTGCGTCTGCATTGTAGTTCCTGTATTGGTAGTAGATTGACACCAACATTTGGGTGTTTGGTAAGCTTGGTCTGGTAGATACGACTTATTTTTGTAATCTCCTCTGTTACTGTTGGAATATTAAGATCACGATGCAGATCATTGTTAGTTATATACCACCCAGCCTTGGTGATCATGCGAATTATTTTTGATTGTTGTCTTTGTATTATGTCTGTATTTGATTTTTTGGCCGTTCCCCAGATTTGTGCTCCGGTACGTCCAGATTGGTCTTATAATAGCTTTGTAGATCAGTATTTTGTTTTCTAATGTTAATTTTGATTTGAGCAGCCAATATAATTGACTAATCCTCAGCTTGATTTGATCCCGTTTTTTAAGTATATGGTATTTCCAGTTGAGTTTGTTATCAATATATAATCCTAGGTATTTGACTACGTTTTCAATTTTTACGTCAGCTCCGTCAATCTTTATACGAGGTGGTGTGAATTTAGTTTTAGTTGTATATATAACATGTACTGTTTTGGTATTATTTACTTTTATTTGCCACTTTTCAAACCACCTTAGGGTAGTATCCAGATGCTGTTTTAGTTTGGATGTTGCTATGTTTACTTGTCTATGTGCGCTAAGTATTATAGTGTCATCAGCAAATGTGGCTATCATTGAAGCGTCGTCATTTGGTGTTGGTATGTCCGCTGTAAAGATAGTGTATAATAACGGTCCTAGTACACTTCCTTGTGGTACGCCTGTTTTGATTTTTCTTAATGTGGAATATTCATCTGAGTACTTAACGAAAAAATGTCTTTCTGTGATATAGTGTACTAATATCTGTAGTACGTTATGCGGGAATATATTGCGCAATTTTCTGATTAGTCCTTTGTGCCAAACTTTGTCGAATGCCTTTTCTACATCTAGAAAAACTCCTATACAGAACTTTTTGTTGTCAAGATCGTTTAAAATTTTATGAGTCACACGATGGATTTGTTGTATGGTCGAGTGTTTTCGTCGAAAGCCAAATTGGTGGTCAGGTATTATATGCTTGCGTTCTATAATAGGTAATAGTCGCTGGCACAGGAGCTTCTCGAATATTCTTGACAGCAGTGGAAGTAAGCTAATTGGTCTATATGATGCTGGATTATATACGTCTTTACCAGGTTTTGGAATTGCAATGACTTCAGCCACTTTCCATACTTTAGGAAAGTAATTTAGTCGAATTATCGCGTTGAAAATATTGCGTATGTATACCACTGCTTGAAGTGGTAGCTCCCTTAAAAGTTTTCCGTCAATTTTGTCATACCCGGGTGCTTTTTTGGGCTTTATGTCGTGCTGTATACATTTGAGTATTTCATTTGTGCATATTTTTTTTAGGCGAGTTGGCTGGGGAGTGACTGTCGAGTTTATATGACAGTCATCTTCGTTGATAGTTTCATCAGCAAATATTTTTTCATAATAATTCGCTAGAACTGTCGCCTTATCTAGGTTCGTTACTGCCCATGATCCATTGTCCATTTTTATAGGTGCCTGGTGTATTGTTTTATTTGTCAGTTTTTTTGTAGCTTTCCACAGGGAGTAGTCGGTAAAGCTTGTCGGAGTTAGCCTCTGTAAATACTTCGTGATTTCATAATTTTTCTGAGTTTGGAGATATTTTTTAATTTCTTTAGTTGCCTTGTTATATTTATTTTTCGCATCGGGGGATCTGCAAATGGTCCATGCTTTTTTTAGTTTTCGTTTTGTGCATATCAATTTGCGAAGCGCAGGGGGTGTGTATCGCTTTGCATGGTGTATTATCTTGTCCGGAGTTGCTTGCAATACTGCCTTCTCAATGGTATCGTTTAGTTGGACTATAGCTGATTCTACGTTGTCGGGTGATTTCAGTGGAATGCTTGTATTTAAGTTTGTGTTAATGTAGTCTCGATAGGTATCCCAGTCAGTTTTGTTGTTGTGCCATAGTTTGGACTTGGTTGTGTTCACTTCAGTTGAATTAAGTTCGAGTAGTATAGGTGTATGGTCTGACGATAGTTCCAGTCTTGATGTTATGACACATTTATTTAAGTCTATGTCTTTGAGTATATAAAAGTCAATAAGGTCTGGCTTTTTATTTTTGTCTGTTGGCCAATACGTGGGTTCGCCAGTACTAAGATGTTTAGCTTTTGCTAACAGCAGTGCACCCTGTAGGTTTTTACCTTTCTTGTTTGATATTCTGGAGCCCCAGTCTGTATGCTTTGCATTGTAGTCGCCTGCAGCTATAAAACGGTGTCCGAGAGTTTTTAAGAAGTCAAGGTATTGCGACTGCGAGATATTGTGCTTTGGTGGGCTGTACACGGCTGTTATTCTTAGTGGTCCGGATGAGTCCAAGATTTGTATGCTTGTCGACTGGATATAGGTTTCTTGGAATGGAAGCAGTACGTTATGTTTAATGTTTTGTTTAATAATGATAGCAGTCCCACCGTGTCCTGTACCGTCGGGATGGCATGTGTGGTACATCTTGTATCCACTTATGTTCATGTGCTGGCTACTTGTATAGTGTGTTTCCGATATCAAAGCAATGTCAATGTAGTTGTTGTGTAGGAGAAGCTGTAGTTCATTGAGGTGATTTTTTAATCCGTTTGCATTCCAAGTTAAAATTTTTATTTTAGTGTCCATTCTTGTTGTCGAGTTTTGTCAATAGTACTGTTATGATGTTAATCATATTACTCATTTGTTGCGCTAGTTGTTTTATTATATCTTTTATTTCCGCTAAATCTTTTGAAAATTCAGTCTTTTTTTCTGTGTTTTCACTAGTCTCGTTTTTGTTGGATTCGTTTTTGTTGCTTTCGTTTTTGTTGTGTTCCTCATCTTTTTGTTGGGGTTGTAACTGATTTGTGGGGTTTCTACGGTTACTGGCTGCTGTTTGGGCGTACGTTATTCCAATTTTGACTTTGTTTGATGTCTGTTCTACTACCTGATGGTCATCTTTTTTATCGTCTTTCTCTTTTAGTGAGGGAAATCTTTTAATTTTTAGATGTTTGTATACGTCACATCCTTTATAGTTGGCTGTGTGTGAGCCGCCACAAAGAGCGCATTTAATTTGATCTGCACTTATTAGTTTGCAGTCAATAGTTTTGTGCTTGCCAGCGCATTTCACGCAAATCGGGTCTTTGGTGCAGAAATTTCGTGTATGACCATATTTTTGGCAGTTTGAGCACTGAGCTACCGTGCGTTTGTGGTGTGGTGGCTCAAATATGACTTTGGTACATAGGAGTGTTGTAATATTAAAGATTTCTCTATTATTTGCTTTGGCTTTTAGTTCAATGAAAAATAGCGGCAGTGGTTTCTTTGTCAGTTTTTGTTGTACGTTGTGTATATTAATAACGTCGTGGCCTAGTTCCGATAGCTCGTTCTTAAGTTCGTCAAGGTCAGTGGCGTAGTGCATATTCCTAAGTACTGTTTTGAATCCCCGCTCCTCTTTCGGCTTAAAGGTGTAGTATTTAGTTTTGTTTTCCCTGAGCATCTTAACCACCGCCGAGTAGTTCGACGAGTCATTTGTCTGTACGCATACTTCGTTGTTTTTAAGTGTTTTTAAAATGTAGTTTTGTTGTATTATGTTTTTCAGAGCTTTGTTTAGTACGTTAATTTGTTCTACGTCCTGTACGTATATTGGTGGTGGCTTGTGTATTTTAGTAGGTGGTCGAGGTTGATTTGGCGCATTAGAATTTGCTTCTGTACCACTGCCGTCTTCAGCCGTTTCGTCTTGTGAGAGGAGTTCGAACCTGTTATTAGTGTTAGGCGCGCTCAACCAGTACTTTTGGAGTGTTGTTTGTGTTGTCGTTTGTGTTTGAGTTTTTGTCCTACTTTTTTTAATATTGCTATTTTGTTCGGAAGTGTTGTTGGGAGAGAGCTTACTACGGTTGCGTTTTATTTTTGACTCTTGTGGGTTTTGATTGGTTGAAGTTGGTACTTGCGTGTTTGATGTCTTTTCTCTGATCAATGTTGTTGCCGAAGAGAGGGAGCAAATTGGCATTGTAGCTGTGAAAGATGACGTGGTGGTTGTTGTAATTAGTGAGATAGCAGCTGATGTCTGCGTTGTGGTTGTTGTTGTTGTTGTTGGTTGGAACGAGGAGAGTGGCGTCGTTGGTGAAGCGCATTGTGCACTCCACGGCAGAGGCTGCATATTACCTGCTGCCATGGAACAGCTGACAGTTAGTTGAGTGGTAGAGTGAGAGGCTGCGTTTGTTTGGATTGATGATCCGTTATTGTTTTCTCTTTGGGAGTGTGTAGCTGTTTGATGTATTGCGGGAGAGCAAGAACGCGCTCTCTCGAAATTAACGGGAAGTGAGGCTTGGTGTGAGTCACTGATGTTGATGCTGTTGTTTGAACCGCTTGTTGATGTGCCAAGGTGTTCGTTGTTGTTACTTATGCGGACAGCTGTTTGAGCGTGGGGTACGCTCATGATGTTCCTTGATGGATGATTTTGTTTTTGCGTGCTGCCCGCAGTCGGGGGACTGCGTTCAACAGGCATTTTGAGATAAGAAAAATTGATTATCTTGTCTCTTGATTTAGTTTTTGTGTGTTGTTAAATTCGGAAAGCGAAAGGAGACGACTAGTCGACTTGACAGTGCACAAGCGAAGTGGTAGTAGTTGTGGATAGGACAGCTGTGGTCGTCTGCACAGAAGTAGTGAGTGTTTCAAAATAATCATTTGTTGGTTATAAGTGAAAGGTGTTGCAGATAAAGATGGCTTAACAGTGACATCCAGTGCAGGGCTGTTGTTCACAGTGTTATAGTCAGGGATGATGCAGCTATTGTTAGCTGTGCAGACTTGGACAGTGCTGCCAAAAATGATCGAGGCTGCCATATTTAGGTAGCTTGAAAGATGGGGAAATGAAGAGCTACTGTGAGACTCAGTGACATTAACGATGTTGTTGGTATAGCTTTTATCGCACATGTGCTAAGCCAGCACAGGCAATATAGCCTCACTTAAAATTGATCGAATGCCCCTTATGGGCAAAATAAATATATTACAATTATTTGAACAATAAGAACTTAATTTTGTGCCACCTTGGTGGACTTGTCCATATATGTAAGTTAATTATTTACACAGTTTCACACACACGAGTTAAGCGCACGAACTGGCAGTTCAATACGCGACTCGCGACTCCTGAAAATTGGTGACGGCAATTAAAACAACCAAAACAAGAGTTATATACAGAAATTCATTTTCACGCTAATTCGCCTCAAGAATACAAAATTGAGGAAGACACATCAAGAAAGAGAAACAGCGCTTGCTTCGATTTCGCAACATACACATACCTTCTAATATTTCTGTCTGTATATTCTGCCTGGTTAAGCGTCAAGTCAGCCAAGCAGAATACACAGTACACCACAGTGCCTACGCTGGTATTTTATTGTTAATAGCAGACAAATAACATAAGCCAATGTCTTCTGTTTATTTGAAAAAAGCTCAAAAACTTTTGAGAGAATTGTAACATCTACATATTTCATACTCTTTGGGCGTGGTACTACGGGAGGAAGCGTGGCCGTTATTATCAAAATTGAAATCAAGCACAAACATATAGCTGAAATATATACTCATCTAATAGAAAATATTGGTATATAACTAGAAATGGTAACAGGTAACACTTTAAAGATTTGTTCTATTTTCTGTCCTGCCTCAACTGAGGAGATTTCAACTGTTGACACTGCCAATAGAACTGTCCCCGAGCCAATTTATGGAGCAACACTTTATACGAGCTTGTCCACTCCAGAGATCCCAGCTTTATTCCAGCGATCCTTAAATCTAAGCCCATTACACTTGATAGTTTCATTGCTAGTTTTCCCCACTTGATTACCGAACCAATAGTTCTCTATGAACTCTCTTCCGTCCACTTACCACTTACTTCTAAACTTGGTTTTTCCATAATTAGTTCAATTACCAAACCAAAAGCAAACTGGACGCAGTACAAGCGGATTTTTAACCAACGCTTTCAAGAAATAACAACTCTCAATACTAGCACAACACCCACTGCTGATGACATAGATTTAACAGTTGATCTAATGACATCCAGTGTATGTGACGCAACAAACCTAACAGTTCCCAAAATTAAAAAGAGTTTATACCCACCATCCCCGACAACCTTAAGTAGCTCATCAAAATAAGGGACCTGGTTCAAAGACACTGGATACCTTATCTTTAAAGCTAAATTAAATTATATCAATCGAGAAATAAAATCTGCAATGTTTGCTCAAAACAATGCCAACTGGAACAAGAAATTATCACGTCTGGACACCAATTCCCAACCATTTTTTAAAATCACCAAATTAATAAAGAATAAAAAGCAATTCGTTCCACGTTTCTGGCATTACACTAAAGTTCTTCACTACTAGAGAGAAAAAATGTGTGATTTTAAGTAAGATTAATGATAAAAATAATCATCTAACTGATACCTTTTCTGATTCAATCACTATTGCATTACTGAACAACTCACTCACTCCTTAGTCAACTGATTAACTTACAAACCGTGAAGAAATTACGAGTGCGGATGTTAAACACGTTGTTCGTTCCCCTAAAACCAGAAAGTCCACAGGCCCGGACTAATATCTGTCTAATATATTTATAAAAATCTTCCCCAACCGCAATTTTAACTTATTGGCTTTTATTTTCAACAAGTGTCTGTCCATCTGCTATTTTCCACACAAATGGAAAATGGCGAAAATAGTGGCAATCCCCTGATAATCTTGAAAACTATCGCCCTATCAGCTTACTATGCGGGTTCCCAAAAAGTTTCGAGAGTATTTTAAAAGCTAAATTAAATAATCACATCGAAATAAAAAATATACTTCTGCCAACACAGTTTGGTTTTAGAGCAAAACTTAGCCATATTCAACCTTTAATGAAGATTAAGCATTTTGTCAAGGAGGAGCTAAACTTTAAAAAATCTGTTGGCCTGATTGCTTTAGATATGGAAGCTGCTTTCGACACTGTGTGGCACAAGGACCTACTTTTTAAGCTAAAAAACTCTGGCGCCCCTTCATACATAATAAACATAATAAACAGCTTTTTATGGGTTGAAATGGAAGGAGTTAGATCTAAAAACAAACTAATTGCTGCAGGCGTCCCTCAGGGTTGTGTTTTAGGCCCTACTCTTTATAACCCTCTACACATACGACATTCCAACGCTTGACCACTGCAATACCTTAATTTTTGTTGATGACACTGCTCTCTATTGCTCCGGCTCTAGCTACAGTGAAAGTAAGAGTAATCTGGAATCAGTCTTCAACTGACTTGCTAACTATTTCTACAAATGCAATATTAAAGTTAATGGCCAAAAAACAAATGCAATATTCTTCTCCCGCAAATGTAAAGCCTGCAATTTGCCTGACTCAAACCTACAACTTAACCTAAACTCTGTTCGATGGGAAAACCATATTAAGTATCTTGGCTTATTCCTGTAAACCAAATCAACTTTTAGTTACCAAATCAGAAGGACATTAGATAAAATTAATAAAACCTCACGTATCTTATATCAATATCTCAATAGGAAATCACAATTGTCAAGTGGCAACAAACTAACAATCTATACATCTATTTGGTTAACATTATGCTATATGGGTCGGAAGTCTGGGGTGGCTGCTGGCTATCTCACATAACGTGTTGATCGGTACTTTACAAGCCCATTTTTTTATTAGCCTCTCTAAGTACCGACTTTATAGTTCTAGTCCCTAGGTTAAGTTGTATAATTCTTATGTAAGGTTTTTTCCGATTTTCCTTGAAATCATTAAATACTGCACATTGCTACAATATTAGATTAAATAAATTCTTATTTTTTAGTTAAAGTTTCGTTATAAATTATACTCATATAAAGATGTACAAACTATATGTAATATGAAATCAAGGTTAATAAAATTGAAATTGAAATTGATTAAAGGAAGCCAGTCAATTTTGAATAGAAAAATGTAAGATTATGAATCATTATTGCACGCAAAGTGCAAAGAAAATGTAAAGAACTGTCAAAAATGTTGAAAGCTACTGAAGAAGTATAATAACTCAAATCAATACCAAAGAGGAATTAACGATTACTTGAGACGCTTGAATTACCCCACGTAATACTCATCTAAATGGTAGTGCAGGTAAATCAAATTTACTGTAGTTGACGAAGACGAAATCGATATACAACAACAGAATTCGACAACCGGCGAGTAAAGAACAAGAGCAACAACTGAAATTCGACGAAATTAGTAAAAAGCAGAAGCGGTTACTAGTTTAGCAACTTAAGTGTTAACTTTGCCCACACAACTTATCGACGGAAGCAAGCCGTGATCAGTTAATAGTACAACTGATGGACTGAATTTCAAACGGAACGGAGCCACAGGGTGGTTCAAATGGTATGACGGAATAGGGAGTACGCACCGAACAAAGCGCGAATAAAGGATATGTTATGCCCAAATGCAGGCTGACATTCAACGTATGCAGGACATGTTGGCACAAATTCTACTAGCGCAACAAAGTAGCAACGGGGGAGGACAACCGTGGCTAAGTCAACGTGTTTCAGTCAACGCCGATTGATGCTGCTGGTTGCCCGCCTGCAACGCTGCCGCCAATACAAACGCAGGATTTGAACATGCAAACTAACGTATCGTTTTTCATATATACATCGAAACGACAGGCTTCGGTTTCAGAAATTGTGAATACTCTGCCGGAGTACCATCCGATGAACGACCACTCATTTACGGTCGGACAGTTTATTGAGCGTGTGAACAAAGTGATCGATGCATACAGTGGGACGAAAAGTTTCTGATGCTTGCAGTATACACGCGACTACCAGGAGTCGCTGGCATGTGGCTCGACCTTGCGCCAACACTGCACACGACCTGGCCTCAGCTTGGAAACGCTCTTCGGAATGAATTTGGAGTCATCCTGGATGATGCCGAGGTATACTACATAATGGCTAATGCGGGTAAGACAAGACAAGAAGAGCATGCGTGAATATTAAATGGCCGCGATGGGAACTTGCTATGGTCTCAGTGACACCGCTGTTGTCTGATACACTTGAGCTCGACAATACTTGGTTTTGTTAAAGTTAAATTTTTTCACCTGTTGTTGTCCGCTTTAACATCGATATATAGGCATAAAAAGTATTCTATGCACAGCTTTAGAACAATACCCTTCCAACCACATAATTAACATTAAAATATATTGTCTTTAAGTAGGGTAAAATGGTACGACAAAATCATGTTTCTGTGTTAATGTATATAACCTTCTTATCGTTGTTTTAGAGTGCGAGTGTTTTGAGTGCGAAACCAAAAAAGCCGTTGATGAGAAACTAAAAGGGCCCCTTACACTGCATTTATGGCCGTGTTTGTGACTTTGAAGCGTCGTTTGCAGTTTTGATATTGTTGCGTTTGTGAAAAAATGTTTGTGTCTTGTGTAGCGATGTTTGTTGATTTCATGAAATTATACCACAAACAATTAATTAAAAATAAACACGCATAATGTCTTTTGGTCGAAAATATATCTTTGCCCATTATGTAGAAAGTGAAAATTTCTGCAACTGGGCAGAAAAGGCGGGTAAACAAAAATAAATCTATAGAGGCCAACACGGTAAAGTCATACTAAAAAAAGGTGTGCGTTCGGAGGACCGCCGTCAAGAACGAAGTTCCTCGCCTTTTTACATATAAATTACAATGATTTTTTTGTGGCCTTAACCTTACTGTCATATCTCACTTCTTGATGTGTAACTTAAAGTTAAACTTCGGAGAACTGCGCGATTGTCCATATTCCTAATCCTTTACTTTACTTATTTAATTCTCTTTCGTTATGTTACGGTTTCTACCTGTCAACTTCCACCGCAAGCCAGTAAACTTTTTAAATCTCATCATATGGTACCATTATAATTAATGGCTTATGGTAACTATAATACGGTGCAAATGCTTGAGATTCAATTTTGTCCAACGTCAATGGTAGTACAGTATTTTGTTGCGAATTGCCCTGGATCATTATTAATTTTAATGTAAATTAATGTAAATCAAATGTATCTAATAAAAAGGATGATAATTCTTTGAATTTTTTTTTATTATTGAAGTTGACGTTGAAGTCTCCAGCCAATACGAGTGGAAGTTTATGAAAATGTTGTTTAAATATTTTAGAATGAATAATCTAATATCCCCAATCTTTTGAACTTATAATAATAATAATACTAATCTTTTGAATAACTATTGCAATATCGTTTCCTATTTTACAAATAACTAAATAAATGTCACCAACACTGTTTGACAAAAGCGTTACCATATTTTTTGTACAAATGTGACCGCGTCATCATTTATACTATATATATTGCAACTACACCTTCACGAACATTGTCTCGTTTATAATGAGAAATGCAATTGAAATTAGGAATAGGAATTTCTTCTTCATTTCTTATCCACGTTTCGAAAAGTAATAGGTTCGAAATTTTTCTTAACTGGGTCCAAAGAATATGAGATAATATTTGCAGCAATATCTCTGTTGATCTAGCTTGCTTTCGATTATTATAAAATTTAAATTTCGTTACTTAATCTTAGGTTGTTACAATATACAAGTTTTCGATATGTGTTAATCGAGACAGCGCAACGTAAACAAATTCTTGAAATAATATTTGATGTGTTTGTAAACTATTTCACTTAAATTTCCACCCTGCGCTTTATGTAGGTAATAGCCCAAGTCGAAATATAAGGAAAATGTTTTCGAGTATTAATAATTTTCTTATCTGATGCCAATGGAATGTTCGCAGATCGTAGTTAAATAGGCACTGCAAGGCTACTAACCCCACTTTTTACATCTAACTGAGCAGCTTTTGCGATTTTCTTCCAACTAATTGTTGTTGATCCAGAAAGCCCCAACCAAACTCTAACAGCAATGTTGTTTGCATTAAAATCTAAATGCACTAATTTTCCTATCGTACCATTATATAAGCCATCTCATACATCAATATTTGTTGTGATGAGATAAAACTTGCCTTTTACAAAAATAATTTCGTATGGTATAACTGACTTTTTATATATCTTTATCCAAAATTTTTTTTTGATTTTTAGATCCTGTAATTGAATCAGTGGCTGTAGAGATGATTTTGTCTTCGAATTGTTGTAGAACGTAATTGTTTTAGGTGTTTACATGCATTTATTTTGAAAAATAGGCGAATCCCATTAGGGCACAAGTTTTAAATATCGGCTTTTGTGAAAAACCTAGATTCTATCAACTCGAGTTCTTGTTTTTCTAAAGTTTCATCATTGCCTACTTTACTACATGGGTCCAACCATGTTTTTTCTAATAGGGCTATTTATTGGTGTTCCTCATACCCGTCGTAGCTACCGCAAATTCCCAATGAATATAATATTTATAGCACCAAATTCTTCGTTATGATTATTGGTTATTTCTTTTACACGCAAGTAAATTTTCACTAAAGAGATGAAATTTAGTATTTCAGATGACATAGACAATCGCTTTGAAATTGAAATTCAAAGTGCAGTATGAATTGCTATGCCATCAATTGCCACATAAGCTTTACCAGTAGTAGAGCAAGTTATATAAGCATTACAATAGCCGTCTGTGTCAGTAAATCTGTAATAAATTTCTACAATGAGTCTAATGACGAAAGTTTCATCAGCGGCTGCTGGACCAGTGAAAAAAATTTGTAATTATGATGTAATTTGATATGGGGTTTGTAAATGATAAATAATATGCATTAATAAACGAAACCCTCAAAAGAAGATTTAAAAAAAGGAATATGTGAGTGTGCATAGCACTAACGATCTTTTGATGTGAAAAATATTCAATATGTAACTGAATGAATAAATATATATATAAATATATAAATAACAACGACGCGTGCCTTTCCTGTTGCTGTTGTTTTCGATCAAGCAATTGTTCTATCAGTATCAACGCATGCCTTCGGTGTTATTGTTTTTACAACGGCCGTCTTTCTTTCAGTTTGTGTGCTTCACTCAAACGTCTTCTCTCTAAGTAACAAAACATGCACTTGGTGTTTTCTTGTTTTCGTTTCTCTGCTAAAGTCAAACGAATATATAAAAGCAACAATGAGGAAGAGGAATACAAATGAAAACAGAAATTATAAGAAAAATTTAAAGCCCATGGCGACATTTAAAGCGACGATGAAACAAGGTGAGGTGATAATCATGGCATATAAGGCCACGCACAGCAACAATGAATACGTCAGTGTGATAAATTTAGTAAAGAGAGTGAGGGATGTTACATTACCTATAAAGGAACACTACTGTAGGCCAATTAATAAACACGTCTGTTTCCTTTCACAGCACGACGCAGACTGCCTTTTATTTCTTTCGCCTTTTGGGCATTCACACATTTGACATTCACATTAAACTTAACATAAACTAAACTAAACTTACGAACTAACTAATAACTAATACAACTTATATTACTACAATTCGGCCGTCCTGACATTGAGGATCACCTGATTTTAGTTTTTCCTACTTCTTAGACAATACTAATTTTCTGCCGTTTGCTGTCTTTCTTCTGTCGTACTCCTTTGGTCACGCTTCACGTTTGTCTTATCATTTGTCTGCTTCTCTTTTGTCGTCTTCATTCTGCATTTCATTCCTACTTTCAATTGGTCTTTTCATTTGTCGTTTCGATTATCTTCATTCGGCATTTCGTTTGTATTTTCGCTTATCTTTTCATTTGTCCACTCATTTGTGTTTGTTTCGCCGCTGCTTGTCCTTCATTACATTTTTGTTCGCCTCTTCATTCTGCATTTCATTCGTACTTTCAATTTGTCTTTTCATTTTTCGTCTCATTTGTCGAAAAACCAACCAACCAACAACAGACGACTCGCGTCGTACCACGGGATCATTTCTTTTAGATCGCACAAAGGAATTTCATCACGATCACATAACGGCTGCGTCGCCGATTCACCGGTTGCTTTCAACAGTTTATTCTCTCTCTCCATCAAGTCTGTCTCAAGACGCAATAACAATAGTTCTTTTTTCATGAGTTCAAGCTCCGTTGCTGTGGCTTGTTGCCGCCACAATTCTTCATTCGTTCGTTCATTCGATTTACCGTTTGTTATTTCATTTGGCTTTTCCTTTATTATTTGCAGTCTTTCTTTTGTCGCACCACTTTGGTCGCGCTTCATGTTTGTCTTATCATTTTTCTGCTTCTCTTTTCTCACATCTCTTTGGTCACCCACTTCGTTTGCCTTCTCATTTGGGTTACGACACTGCTTCTCCTTCATTTCATTTTTCATTGCCTCTTCATTTTGCATTTCATGCGAACTTTCAATTGTCTTCTCCTTTGTCGTCTCATTTGTCTTTTCGATTAGTTCTTTATTCGGCATTTCGTTTGTATTTTTTTAGAAAAACAGAAAAAAAAATTTTTTTTTTCGTATCCCACTTCTGAATATTGTAGGCCAATTAATAAACACGTCTGTTTCCTTTCACAGCACGACGCAGACTGCCTTTTATTTCTTTCGCCTTTTGGGCATTCACACATTTGACATTCACATTAAACTTAACATAAACTAAACTAAACTTACGAACTAACTAATAACTAATACAACTTATATTACTACACTACTAGCAGGGTATAAAAGATGCCACTATGTGAAATTTGACTTTTCGTGTCATAAATTAATAACTCTAAAGTATAGCATACCCCTTTGGGGTAACATTTTACAAAGCTTTTGTTAAAGGAAATGTTTATAACTTAAAACAGTTTGTTATTTTGTACGAAAAAATAAATTTCACCAAAAAAGTAACTTTAAGGTGAACGTTTTTCATATAGCAATAGTTTAGCAAAAGTTTTAATTTAGAGGCAAGAGGCCCTATTCCCGTTGGCGTTCTTAATTTAACAGTCGTCTCTCTGTAGTCGTCGCTTTTCAGTCGCTTCGTGCCTAAATTCGAATTCCCGAAATACAATGAAATGGAGACGCCAAGCTGTCGAAAACGGGCACAAAAGAAAAATGAACAGTTGGCAGCGCTGCTATAATTTGTATTGTTATTTTTCGCACTTTTACAAATTTTGGTGAATAAAAAAACATAAAATGGCTATTAATTCTAAGGCGTTTCTCTTCACTTTCTTGTTGCACACCTCTTTGCTTTTGGCAATAATGTAATCCTATCTTTTAAGTGGCTTTGTTGAAACGGTGAAATATTTCGTCATTCGTCATCGGAGGAAGCACATGATATATTTCAATCTTCACCTCTTTCAAAATTTTTATTATGCGACTCTTCTTCACCAATAGTCAGCTCCTCAATTTCTCCGCGGAATCCTACAACATCTCCTATTGGATTTACTTTTCAAATTAAAATAAATTTGCCACCGCTTCTTCCAATGATGACAGTGTAATCAGTTCATAGGCGCTTCAGATTTGTTGGTCAGAAGCTTCTTTTTTTCTTTAAATTTGAAGTCCTTCCACATCTTTTATTTTATTTAATTTATTTAAATTTATATTTAATTAAATTTCGCTAATGTAGTTTTATCATTTATTTATTTATCATTATTATTTACTTCGTGCCCAACGTTGTAAATATCATCACCGACTGGCGGTCCAAGCGTGTTTATTTTTTGTGCTGTGTTTCTAGAAAAAATCAAAAATTAGGGTTTTATGCCCTTTGAAAACTTTTAGCATATATTTAGGATTTCGTTCCATTTCTGAAACCAAAGTTTCGTATTGCCGCAACGTTGTTATTTTTATATTTCATTTAATTTTCACTGCACTCTCCTCAATATCGCCACCTCAAAGGCCAACGACAGAATAATAAAAATTTCTCATTCGTTTCTCTAGTCTTTGCAAATTAGAGAATATCGCATATTTACGATCGACGTCGATAACGACAACAGGAACGCCAACTTGTCGTTTTTGGGGCATTTTAAAATAAGAACACGGGGATATGGGCGAATATTAGCAAAGTACGAGTTTTGAATAAAACTATTAAGGTACATTCTTTAATTTATTACAATCAAGCACCACTGCCAAGTCAACTTTTCGTCGCTAATGAACAGCTATGTTTCCTGCTTGAAGAAATAAACGCACATAAGTTCTCTCAGAAATTGATATATTCGCAGCTTGATTCCTTCGACCTCTAGCAGGACGTTCAACCGGCTTTTTTGTATCTAAGATTGTTTTTCCATTGACCCAGGCAGCATGTTTTGTCTGCTTTTTTCTGCTAAATATGAATCACATGTGTTTCTGCTTAATCGCATCTTAAAACATTCGAAAATCGCACCATTGCTTTTTTCTATGTAACAAACACGTTCGCATAGTTGAAAGTGAGGTTTAGTTCTAAATTGCAAAATTGCGGAAAAAGTGAGCAAAAATGCACACTGCTATAAAGTGCGTGGAAATCGCAATGGATTAAATACAATTGCTGTCAAAATTTGGTAACGCCTTAAAAAGATGAGTTTACTTTACAAAGCGGTTTTTTAAATGCTTCATATTACCACACCATTATAAAGAGAGCACTTTAATTTTGTACAAATTGAGTTTATCAATTATCGGATTCCATCAAAACTAGCCTATCAACATCAGTGGTGTCACAGATAACCATTTCTCCTCAATTCCGCCTGTACACCGATTGTGGGTGTCATAGAAAGCGCTTCGGTAGGATTCAAAACGTTCACAGTTTTGTTTGGGATAATTGGTTGCTTCCACACATTTTTAAGTAAAACCAATGATACGAATTGATATATTATTCTTTTTCAAAGTAATATGCATACATTTTTTTTGAACAAATAAATTGGTAAAAATATTAATTTACCATTTCACAAAACTGGTAAATTAATGCTCAAACTACCAAAAATATGGTCACACAAGGAATTTTTGCACCAAAGACCCGACCTGACTATTGACTGCAAAATAATAAGTGCCAATCAAATTAAATGCGCTCTTTGTAGCGGTTCACACACAGCCAAATATAAGGGCTACGCATTGTACAAACATCTAAAAATTAAAAGATTTTCCTCACTAAGAGAGAAAAACATAAAAAATATTTTTAAGATTACCAGGCAGAAAAACAATCATCAATCAATGTTAAAATTGGATCAACGTACGCCTAAATAGCAGCAAGTAACCATAAAAACCCTACAAGTCAGGTACAACCTCAACAAAGAGAGGAGAGGGACAACAAAAACGAGACCAGTAAAAATGCAGAAAATAAGAATAAATTCTCAAACGACCTGGCGGAAAAGAAAGACATAATAAAACAACTAGCGCACCAAATGATTAAATGATGAACATCACGACAGTACTATTGACAAAACTCGACAACAAAAATGGACGTTAAACTATGAATAATCGCATGGAATGACAATGGAATCAATAACCATAAACTCGAACTCAAGGCATTCTTAGATAACAACCAAATTGACATCGCCCTAATATCTGAAACACACATAAGACGTAAACATAACCTTCAGATAAATGGCTATGCTACTTATATTACAAATAACTCTAATGGAACGGGCCACGGAGGCACAACGGTCATTATTAAAAACACACTCAAACATATAAAACTCGAAAATTATAATTTAGAGCACACAAACTAATATACAAATTACGGATTCTTTGGGACCTCTAACTATAAAAGGTGCCTACAGTGTACCTAACCTCAAGATCACTTTGACACAATACAAACACTTAGACCACGCTTTATTATCGGTGGAGACTTTAACGTAAGAAACATGGTTTGGGGCTCTAGAATGTCAAACAAAAAAGGTAAGGACCTATTTAGGGCTGTATACACAGTAAATGCAACACACTTAATAACCGGCGAACCAACCTTTTGGCCTACTGACCAAATATATATATAATATAAATATAAATATACGAAAGCCTTCAATAAAATCAATACTAGATTCATGGTCTTTAGATCATACTCCGATCCAACTTGACTACCAAAACAACGTATTAACTGAACGTAAAATCAACAATATATTAAATAACCGCACTGACTGGGAAACTTACAGAGATTATATTAAGCGATTGCTGCCGCTAAACAATTACAACAAAGATTACAACAATTACAACAAAGAGCGACATAGAATCAGCAGTGATTCTCTTCAATGACACGAAATATACATACGAGCATAGAGTGCATTGTCTTCACTCCGCCTTCTCTCCGACGGCTTATCACCAGAAAGAGAAAACTTAAGAAAATTTGGCAAAAATTAGATCCCCATCTTCTAAAAAAAACTACAACAAAGTGACCAAGGAACTAAAAAAATATTTTATCGAACAAAAACGAGAAAAACTAGAAAAGTATCTCAAAAACATAAACCCGAAAAGATGCTCTTATAGTTCTCTGTGGAACGCTAAAATGACAAATAAGAAAATTCATCAAAGACCACTTAAAATGGACGACCGGACATGGGATAGAACAGACCTTAAGAAAGCTACAACATTAGCCAATTATTTCAAAAGGGTATTTGCGAAGAATGATAATACCACTGATGACTCACTACCTCCTCTGAACTCTCTACGAAAAAAATAATTGCAACTATAAAATATGACATTAAACATAAAAAAGCCCCTGGCTACGACCAAATAAACGGACTATTACTGAAAGTAATATTAGACTACATAAGAAATTTATTTAACGCGGTATTAAGACTAAGATATTTCCCCAGTGCATGGAAAGTTGCCGAGATTATAGGTATTCCTAAACTTGGGAAAGACTACTAACAAGCTTCCTCCTACAAACCCATAAGCTAGCTGTCAAAAATTTTTGAAAAACTCCTAAGTGAGAGACTTCTCATTTTTGTAAGACGTAATAAAATAATCATTATCATAATCATAATCGTAATCATTCTACGATCCAACAGATTCACCGCGTAACCCACAAAATACTTAACGATATAGATGACAACAATTTCTGTATTGGACTATTTTTAGATGTCGAGAAAGCCTTTGATAAAATTTGGCACAAAGGCATAATACATAATATCCCCTCGATTTTCCCGACCAATGAGACTAAAATTCTGTCAAGCTATGTATACAGCAGGCAGATACATTTATGTTAAGTATAAAAACCAATACTTAACACTACGCCCAATAAGCACAGAAATTCCCCAAGGAAGCGTTCTTGGGCCACTCCTTTACACTATTTTCACCGCAGACCTCACTCAACCAACACAGGACTCTACAATGATAGCTACGTTTGCAGACGACACCATTCTTCTATCCGCCCATAAAAGCATAAATGCAACAACATCCACTCTACAAAATAAACTAAATAAAACCCTAGATTGGTTTCGGAAATGGAGAATAAAAATTATCAACAGCAAAACAGTTCAAGTCATTGTGAGTACTAAAACAAAATATAGAACAGTTCACCTAAAAATTAATGGAAGAGATATAACAATCGCAATCGAAGCTAAGTACCTCGGAATCTACCTTGACATCAAACTGACATGGAAATACCATATTTTTAAAATACGAAACCGAATGAAACTTAAAATAAATGAATTGCACTGGTTATTAAACAAAGAATCGAAAGTCTCACTGAATAACAAACTATTAATATATAAAGCAATCATCAAACCTATCTTGACGTACGGAGCGTAAATATGGGGGTCTGTGAAAAGATCAAATCTACAATCAATACAAAGACAACATCGAAAAATCTACACATAATTACAAGGGCTGACTGGTATATCACATATTTCGAGATACACAGAGACCTGCAGATTTTCACAGTGGCTGTTAAAATAACTAGTTTAAGTCGGAGATAAGAAACAAAAATAAGCCAACATACTAATAACGAGGTGAATACAGTAGACTTCGCTGGTCAAGGCCTGTTGACGTAATCTAAAATAAAACGTAAATCATTATGCTAACAGTATAAGCAATATATATTTAGTATGAGTACGACTCAAAAATTATCATGTTTGTTATGTTTGTTAACATATATCTAAAATATATATATCTGTATTTTATCTCCGCTTATATGGAGTATCCATATAAGCTTTACTCTCTCTTTACATTATGTACTAAGTACTAAGAGTCCAAATTGTGTTGACAGATACATTTTAAGGGGAAATAAAAATAAAAAAAATATTACAAAAAATTACAAAATTTCTAATAAACCGTCTTTAGCAGCAAACCCAATCGAGCGTAGAGATAGATGTAAACGCGTTTTGAATTGTATGTGAAATTGTTCAAACATTTTGTTTTATACAATAGATCAATATATTGTTATGTTTAAAATATTAATTAATAGAGTATTTACCGTGCATTTAAAGTAAAAGTTAATTCCAAACTTGTTTTAAGATGGCATGTTGCTAAAACCGAATATCGGAATGTTAATGCCAAGTTGAAGAAGGGGAAGAAATATATAAGCAGAATAGCGTGATTTTTAAATATGGGAAGATTTGTGGTCCAAAAAATATTTCTAGATAAATGAATTTTTGGAGGGGAAAAATGTGAACTGCGCAACAAAACAAATTCGAAAAAATTCATGTGTATGTAAATAAATAAACTTGTGAGTGACAGTCACAGAAAAGCATTAAATTAATGCACAGAGGAGTTGTCGCGTAAATTGTTAAATTATTATTTTAAAATGTTTTCTTTACTGTACAGTTGTCTGTAACACAACTTTATATTTATTTATTTTTTTTCTTAATCTTTAAGCTTTTCAAACCACTGATAAAGAGGGCTTATTAACAAGTACCATTCTCCAGCCAAGAACAGCTGCTTTTGGAAGCTTTTATTTGGGAAGGGCTGCACGTAGTCAGTATTTCTGGTATGCAACCCCATGCTTGGACGTATTTTCTTTACAATAACTGCACAGTCACAAAAACTGGTCAAATTTCCCATAGTATAATGTTGTGTCCTCGGGCGAGTCTGACAAGTCGGTGGGTGAGATAGTGTAAGACGGCTTACGTTTTTATATGAGAGCACGCGCATTAGAAACATTACGAGTACAATGAAAGGAGGACGAGTCAAGTAGAAAATGTCTTGATTGTGCGTTGCCTGCCAGTCAGCATAAAGTAGTTTTTTTTTTTTTTATAAAAAAGAAAATGTAAAGAATAAGAAAATTATATATTGAAAAGACGAAACCTTTCGAAAGTGAAAAAAGAGTTGTCGTGTTGCAAAGAGACATATGGCAAACACATATGCAAGGCTAAGCTTATCTGATTATGGCCGCAGTGTCAGCGGAAGCGTCCTCGACGACGCTTTATGTAATCGCTCATACACACACACACACACATATATATATATATATATATATATATATATATATATACATAAAGCTTCGGTGCAGCCTCACGGAAGTTTTGCTACGTTTTCCTCTCATCTATCTCATCATTGTTGTTGTATTTTAATGGCATTTTTAATCGCGTAACTTTGCTGTATGAACCTCTTTTTATTATTCGCTTGCTATAGGAAGAGTTGCCACTTGTCTTTACTTACATGCCATCAGGCGTTGATCTGCCGATTTACTGCTGTATTTGTTTTAGTTTTTTGTGGCTATTGTTGTCTTTATAAAATTTTTCCGAAGTTTTCTTGTTTGCTGGCAAACAAGCTTTTCTTTTTACAATCACTTGCCTACATACATTGACATCATCTCACATGTTCGGTAATTTATTTTTGGATATTATGCACATTTCTAATTCGGAAAGTTTATGTTTAAACAAGTTGAATAAAAAATTGGTTCACTGTATTTCTTTGTTTAATATGCTTTCATTTTCCAAATACACGAATGCACGCACGTGCACAAAATGTAAACACACCGACCGAATGATGCGATTACGTAGCCACAGCTTTGAAGTTTGGCGGTCGTAATCGTTCCAGTATAAAATTATACCGTAAGCTTTATTTCGGCACCGTCTAATTGCATAACTGTAGATATTATTTCATTTATTATAATTATTATTTTTATTTTTTGAGGCTCACATTATATTCCACATTTACTTCGGCTAACCCACCCTTGTAGTCATTGCACTCATATTTGCTTGTTTGATTTTTGGTTTTTGTGGTTGTTGCGTCGCAGCACTCAACTTCTGTTCCGTTCTGTTTGTGGGTACTTTTGGATATCCTGTGACTGAAAATGTTTTCCAACGCTCTCTTTAGTTGTAGTTCAGTTGCAGGACTTGTATGAGGCTCACGGCAGTATGCGGCGAATTCATTTTGGTTGTGTGCGATTCTGCGCTTTAATTTTTTGGCACTTGCAGTTATTTTTCGAATTTATAAATAGAGTTGGCACATTTTTCAGTGATGCATTTTTTGGTAGTGGTTTTAAATGCATAAATTAAAGTGGCACCAAGAAACAAAAGTTGAATAAAAGAAGAAATACTATACTCTTCTACTGGCAAATCGGAAATTTTTTTTAAAATATAAAATTCAAATGTATATAAATAAATCACGAATTTATGTTCTCATCATTTTTTTACGCCAGGGACGTTACAATATTCTAAAGATACTAACAGTCCGGGCTACTAGTATGCTCGGTGTAGTATCTAGACTTACGTCCGGCTAGTTGTGAGCGCCGTGACGTGTTTGACGTACTAATTGGCGCGACTACTAATTGAAGCATTACTTCGCCAGGTAGGACTATTTAGTTTCTATGTCTTTCTTCGTCACTTCCGACTTGTTTTATCATTTCCAATATTATCCTATTTGCAAGGTTCCATTCCTCTACCCTTTCAATATGTATACGATTATATCGCTGGGAGTAAGTTGTTCGCTTATGGCTGGCAGTAGCTGTTCTCTGTGCTACGGGAATCTAACGCATTCAGTTATTATTGTCTCTTTGGTTATGTTGTTAGAAGTTTCTTTAATTTTAATGTCATTGTTATTTTGTAATCCCAGTACATTTATTAGTTCTATTACTGTTTTTACATCATATATGAGATTATGATTGTTTTTGAATACGCAATTTTTCCTTAGTCTTAATTCCTTGACGGTTTTTCCCTCATCGTATGTAAATGTTGCATTGTGTACATTAATGATTTTGTCCCTTTTATTGTCTATCTTGTAAGTTTTTTATTGGTTGTCGATATAATTTCTGTGACGTGTGTTATTAAGTAGTCTGTTGAGATCTTAATGGCGAAAATCAATGAGTCCGCTTTGAACATTACTCCTATTTCACTCTGGGCCAAATAGCCATTCCTTTGGCATGAATTCGAAAAATGTAGTTACACGATTGTAACTTAGCAAATTTGATAGGAACCAAATGTATAACAAAAACACAAATTTTTAGTTCAATCTGTCCAGCCCACCCTTACTGCCCATACAAAGTTAATGTGATTCACATGCATTGATATGTCAATATTTTATGTTTTTTAAATTAATTTCAACATTTTATTTACATATAAATATATCTAAACATTATAAACATTATTTCCCCCTATACATATTATATTGTTGGCATAGGAAGTAATCAAACTAACTCAACCTCTTCATCTAAATATGCCCTAATTCAGTAATCAAATAATGAATTTATTAAACAGTACCATTAAAAGAGTTCTTACTTAACTATTTTCTACATAAACAATATCAACAATTAATTCTTACTTAAGTTTCATCCATCTCTACATCTAATTGTAAGGAAAAGGATTTTTCGGATTGTACATCAGAATCAAAATCGCTGTCATTGTCTGGATAAGTTATCGCAATTGTTTTTAAATTTTGGTGCCTCTGAAAGCGCAAGGACATCTTTTGGCAACATTTTATTTTTGTTTTGAGCTGATCTTTATTGAGAAAGAGGCTGGATAGAAGAGGATCCGAGAAATCCATTGCTATTTGGAAAACATCAGTCGTATTTTTATTTTGAGTATCCTGTTGTGTTTATATTATTTGTTGGCAACCTACTGATGAAGCTATTATTTGGGAACCGTGTATCAAAATTTTATATACAGTGGCTGAAATCGGATACCATGGGTACTTGGACGTGTATGAGGAGACAGTATTTTGGTAAAATTTTTTAAATAATTGGAAGTTTGCATGAAATTGCAATTAAAATGCTTTGAAAGCTTTCTAGAACAGACAAATCAAATCCTATTATTTCTGCAAATGCCCTCCCTGCTGTGTTTCCATCGATGCTATTTCAATTTCCATTCTGTTTTGGTTTGTCCCCATGTGTATCCATTTCCTTCCAAATCCTCTTTGTATATTTTGTTTTTGACCATCATTTCGACTTTTTCCTGCGTATCCCTTATTTTCAATTTTTCTGTCGAATCCATAATTTGCTATAGCTTCACATTTTCAATTTGTGGAAAATGAATAGTTCTTACTGCAAGAGGATAATGACGCTAACCGTATGATCCAACAGATTTTTCAGAGAGACTGGAGTTGCTTTTTCTGTTACAGTAATTCCTGGGAGCTTGCATTTGGATTTACCTTCTCTCCCTTTGTTGTAGCTGTGGTACAAATCACAAAATCAAGTCTTACGTAACTCCCGAATGTAGTTGTATTGACTTTTAACAAAGAATTTTCAAACAAAAATGCTAGAGTCTTTTATAGGGTTAGGGGTACCGGTTGCGAAGAAAATAAGTTTTTTTTAATTGATTAGGCTCATTCGCAGTAACCAAACTATTCCTCAACACAAACGCCGTATCATTTTCATTACATTTTCTCGTTGAAACTGCTACAGCATGTACAAGAAGAGCTGTGTTATGTTCTTGGTTATCTGCCAGATCGGGTACCATCTTCCTCTTCAGACGTTTTCCTGTTTTTTGTATGCAATACGTGGACGTCATACATTATTAAATGATGGTGGAATCCTTGCTACCTACTGTGAAAATCATGTTAGACGAAAGCCATTTTAAATGCTTTGCCTTAAATGTTGCTAAATTCCGACTGCATTTTGGCATGTTTTTTTTTTATATAAAGCTGCTTTCCAGTCCAGTTTAAAATTGCACACGCAATTCAATTAAAATATCAAATCAAAATATTGAGCAACGTTGCATGACAGAATCCAAACTTAGATGAAAATTCTTACTAATATTTAGGGTCGTATTTGTGTTGTATATGTTATAAATGTTATATTGTTATAAAGTCGTACACAAGCTGACCGTTGCTCCATAAAAAAAAATGTTAACAATGCCATATACTATATGTGAATAGGAAGTTTGCTCAATCATAAGGAAATTGTGATACATTTTTTATAACATATCTTAATATCGTTCATACCAAAAATTTGCAAAAATAATAAATTATGTATGACCTGTTCTGTAGTTATTTCAATTAATTTCCTCTTTTCGTTTGTTTTCGGCATTTTATGTTATAACTTTATAACTTTTATATATTTATGACTTTCGTGAATAACCTTATAATAAATTTTTTTTATTTATTTTTTTTATATTTCCCATATGTTGCTGAACGAGTTGTTATGCATTTTGGTGTAGGGATAGATAGGACCTTGAAGACCAACATTTTGTCGCAAAATCAGAGGTTTGACAGGTGAAAACATGTTTAGCCCAACATACATACGTTATCGCGCTCGCTGTGTATACAAACCAAAAAGCGAAGCATAGAAATTAAACGAAAATTTCGAACTGTATTATTTGAAAACAACAACAACAATATTGTAGTGAGCGCCGTGTGTTGAGGGAATCGAAGTGAAATTGAGAAACGTGTTATATTACTCCGTATAACAAGCAAAGAAGCGAAACAAAACTGAGAGAGGGAGTAAAACATATCATTGATCACATGTCCACTTTCGCTCTACATAAAAAGCAGCAGAAAATGCGCACACTCACATATAAAAATCACTTTTTTTTTCGGTGGCACACTGGCTCTTTTTACATTACATTTCTTGTTTTGTATTAATTTTGTCAATAATTTCAACCGCTTCGGAGTTGTTTTGTTCTATGTGCAACCAAGTCTTTGATAAGTTAGTAAGCTGATAACTGAGTTTGGTGGGTGTATTACGACTCAAATAGTCCAAATGTGACAAGGTTTTTCCCTTTCTATATACGATTTCAAAATCAAAATCTTGTAGCTAAATCCACCAACGGGCTACTCGCGGTAGCAAGTCTTTCTTTGGCTTAGTGGTTTTTTTTTCACTCATATTTTTTAGCTCAAATTTTACACGAAGTTTACTGCGCACCGAGAAAAAAATCAATCACTTTGCTTCTAGCGTCAAACAAGTGAAGTAAAGTTATAAAGGAAAAAAAAAATATATATATATAAATACATAAATTTTCACAATATTGTTTAATAAATTATAAAAAAGAAATATTTTAATTCAGCGGAATCTTTGGAAATCGCTTATTTGTTGTTTCCTCCTATCTGCACTGCTGATGGCTCCTACATGAGTGACCAGGCGGACTACAGTGCCATAGCCATCTAAAAACATAGCCTTTCTCCCATTGACATCATGCCTGCTTTTTCGAACAAAGCTACTGCTCCGTTGTTGGAGTGGTTTTTGGCGCCCTCATCAAGTAACCGTATAAAAAAGAAGCGTAAACCTAGTTCGTCAAAACCGACAAGTATTAAAAAGGTTAGCAGAAAAGAAACTTTTAGGATGCAAATCGATTCGCAGCACTTAGTAGCGATTCTGACGCTTCTGACATGGAGCTTTTATTTTGGAGAAGTGTGTACCAATAAGAGCGAAACACCTTCTCTGGAAACTGTAAACGCCAATGAAACCGCTGCTTCGACCAGTCGGCCTGAGACCACTACTCATACTCCTATTATAAATAATCGAGCTAATTCAAGGATTCATAACAAATCTCCGAAGCCACCACCCATTTTCGTTGTAAGCATTACAAACGTTAACGGTTTGTTAGCCAACCTTGTCAGCATTACAAACGTTAACGGTTTGTTAGCCAACCTTGACACTGTGACCGAACCCGAATCATACATGCTGAAGGCATCTCCTAAAGAGGGTCTGAGAATCCTGCCCTCCACCAGTGATGGTGAACATTACGTTCCATTCGTATCAGTTAAAAGATGAAAGATCATACAGGATTGTTATTCGCAGCCTTCACCATTCAACCCTCGTCGAGAATATTCATTGAGAACTTGCCGACCAAGGTCATTCTGTACGCAACGTGCACAATAAAGAAGGCGGAACTGATGGTCATCCGCTAACCTGTTTTTTGTGGACCTTGAGCCCAACGCCAGCAACAAAGGGGCTTATGATATAACGAGGCTTTGCCGTCAAATAGATAAAATCGAGCCGCCTCATCCGTTCAAAGATGTACCTCAATGCCATCGCTGCCAGGAGTTCTCGCATACTAAGAGGTACTGTCGCAAACAATTTAAGTGCGTCAAATGTGGCGAAGCTCATGCCACAACTTTTTGCACCAAAACACCTGATAAGCCACCTAAATGCACACTTTGCGGCAAGGAGCACACTGCGAATTATAAAGGTAGAATTAAATGCAAGGAAGCGATTGCCAGGAGAGCCCCGGCAAGACGCCCTGCACCAAGTGTCTCTCAACACCATGAGATATCTGGCCACAATTCTGTGCTTAACAAGATTGTTGACGGGGTGTCGTACGCTGATGTATTTAAGAAATCGGTGTATCACCAACGGCACAACAGAAACTCCTACGTGAGCAGCAGAAGCTACGTCAGCAACAACAAATATCAGTCCAACTACCTATTCAACCTCACTCCGAGCCACAACAGTTACAAAGCAAGACATGTCTACCTAAGAGTCATCAAAAATCTCATCCGTTATCAAGTCAACGTCAAATCGCATTCCCTCAACCTGTTGGCAATAATGGATCGAATTGTCATAATTATCCCTCGCTCAGCATATATAATACCCAATCATTCTCATCTCCTGATCAGGTCGACAAATTATCGGTTGTGGTCTCCCGCCTGGACAGTCTTAACGAGAAATTTGATCGCCTAATTGAGATGCAGACCATGATGATGGAGATGCTCGCCGCCATATTGTCTAAAAAATGAGCAGACCACACATGAACCTCGCCATATGGAATGCTGACGGCGTCCTTAATCACAGAAATGAGTTAGAAGTGTTCATGGCGGTCAACTTGATTGATGTCATGCTCATTTCCGAAACTCATTTCTGCATGGAACACACTTCAAAATTCAGGGATATGAAATCTATTCTGCTAATCATCCGGATGATAACCGTATGCGAGGGGGCGCCGCTTTACTCATCCGGCCATCCTTTCGCCAATATCCTCTTGAAACCATTCGGTCTGACTCAATTCAAAGTGTCTCTGTCAGTATTCACACAACTCAAGGCACCCTGGCCATCGCAGACATTTATTGTCCTTCAGGACTCCAAATATCAGAGCAGCAGTTCGACATCTTCTTCTATCAGCTCGGACCTAAATTCTTAGTCGGAGGGGATTGGAACGCCAAACATTGACTTTGGTGGTCAAGACTTGCCACCCCAAGAGGCAATCAACTTCGCAAGAGTATAATAAACTCTTCCAGAGAGGTTCTCGCTAGCGGAGCACCCACCCTTTACCCATGCGATTCCTCAAGGTCGCCCGACGCATTAGACTTTGCTATATACAATGGCATTCATCCAACAGCTCTGGACATTGCGGAGTCATCTGACCTTAGCTCAGTCCACATCCTACTATTTATTAAACTTGGATTGATTCCAGATAGCATCGTATGCCGGTCCAGACTGCTCCCTAACCACGCTAACTTTTCATCATCTTTCATCAGTGTCTAATCGAACGGATCAACCTCAATATAGAAATCAATTCGGACAAGGATATAGATGATTCGGTTGACCTGTTCACCAAAAACATTCATGAGTCCGCCGAATTAGCCACTTCATACCAATTCCCTTGTTCACCCAACCCACCACAGGCTCTCTTAAAACCTGAGGTTCTGAAGTTGTTGAGATATAAACGCAGGCTAGGACATCGCTGTATAAGATCACGGAATGAATTTGACAAGGCTGCATGGAGGAGAGCTGCCCTAGAACTGAGAAATGTTATGCAAGCTGTGCGATCGAAACATTTTAACAATCTGTTGGCTACTGCGGATCCAATGAAAAAGTCTGGTTTCAATCTATGGCGTGCCACCAAGTGCACCAAACAACAGCCTCAAAGACATGCTCCAACCCGTGGGCCTCTAAACCATTGGCTACGTACGGAGACCGGCACAAGCATTTGCTAATGAGTTGGAGAGCCGCTTCACGCCTTTTAGCCTGGCTGACCCTGGAGACGTTGAGGAAACAGATGAAGTCCTATCGAGATGTATATTAGATCACAGTCCAACTAAACATGTCACCCCTGAAGGGGTTGTGACTCAAATTCAGAGACTGAAATCTAAGAAGAGCCCCGGACATGAACATATTGACAACAAGGTGGTGAAAGCCCTCCCTTGGAAGGGAGTGTTGTTTCTGACGTTGCTGTTCAACAGCATGCTGCGGATCTTCCATTTTCCCACACAGTGGAAGTGTGCAACGATATCCACGGTACCTAAACCTGGTACTCCGGAGAACCGTATCACATCATATAGGCCCATAAGCATGCTTCCAACTTTTTCCAAAATATTTGAAAGATTGCTTTTGAGTAGATTGTTGGCAGTACGGGGTGTTCAAGAAGCCATTCCTGATCACCAATTTGAATTTAGATCGCAACGAACAACTGCATCGATTCGTTAATCACATACTTACTACGTTTGAGACGAAACAGTATTCCTCTGCAGTCTTCCTAAACGTTAAACAAGCATTGGATAGGGTATATATCGATGGACCTCTGCATAAATTAAAAGTACTCCTGCATGGCAAACAGTTTGTACTAATTCGAAGCTTAGTAAGAGACAAAATTTCCTCCATCAGGCACATGTGATCTGGTGTCCCGCAGGAGAGTGTCTTAGCTCCGGTCCTCTACTCCTTATATACATCTGATATGCCTACAACTAGAGATGAGCATTTTATTATTGCTAATTTCGTGGATGATATGGCAGTTATATTCAACTCTGCCTCCCTGAACGAACCTGCGTAAAAATTGTCCAGCTACCTGGATTGATTCCACTCATGGGCCAGGCACTGGAATATAACCATAAACTCTGAGAAATCAGCTCACTGCACCTTCACATTAAGGCAAGGCGTCTGTCCGGTTGTGACTTACAACACAAGCATAATTCCGCAAATGGAGCAAATCCGGTATCTCGGTGTGATCCTGGATAAGCGTCTTACCTGGCGTGCACTCATTTAGGTAGTTACAGCGCGCTGCTACCAAAAGCTCAAGAAACTGGAGTGGCTCCTCTGCCCATCGAATAAGTTATCTTTAACTAATAAAAGGCTCATCCATCTGCAAGTAGTGGCACCTGCTTGGCGCTACGCCATACAAATTTGGGCCACTACTGCTGCCTACAACATCAGAAGAGTGCAGGCGTGTCAGAGCAAGGCTCTCAGAAGATTTACGGGCGCACCTTGGTACGTCCGCAACTCCACGCTGCATAGGGATCTTGCCGTGCCAACTGTTATGGAGGTGATTAATTTTCACAGCTGCCGCTATCACTACAAACTTTTATCTTATCCAAATCCGCTGGCGTCCTCCCTCACCCGTATCTCAACAAGGCATAGACTGAAGAGGATACACCCGCATGATCACCCCCTAAGAAGGAATCAGCTTTCTATGTCATTGCCTTTCCGGCGAAATTTGCATCATTTTTAATTTAGGCTGTCTAATTTTTTTTTGTTTATGTGTTATGCAGTTTACTGCGATTAATGTTATAATCTAATTACAAAAAAAAAATAATAATAATAATATATTCCATATGACAATGATGGATTGCAAAGTTTTTAGTGCGATTGCAGAGTCATCATCGCAGTCTTGTAGGATTTGCAGTGCTACTCCAAAAATGGTGAACAATTTAAATGTAATTCAATTCAAACCATCCAAAGAATACCTATATGGGTAAGGTAACTGGCGTAGAAGTGTACATAATAATAGATTTAGCGTAATTTTACGCACTATGGCTAGTGGGAATGCAGTAAATGAAGAAGCTTTTCGCAAATATTCATGAGAAACAGTAAAAATATTTAATAATGAATACCCGTGGTTTTATATGCCTGTCTCTGTCCACAAAATTGTAATGCATGGCGCAGATATCATCGAGTATATTGCGCCCCAATTGGTATGATGTCGGAGGAAGTACTTGAAGCGCGAACAAAAGACTTTCACAACTTTCGGCACACCCGAAAAAATTCAAGAAAGAACACAATAGAAGACTTGATGCACGCTCTCCTGGTTTTATTGGATCCCTTCATATCCTCTAAAAGTAGTACAAGGTACTCAAGAAAAATTATTAAATTAGATAATGAAGTCATACAGCTAATTTCATGCGCAAATGAATAGCCTGACAGACGCAATTTTACTAACTCCGATTCAGAGTAATTGATTTGATTGATAATTAACAAAAAAAATTAATCATTAAAAAAAAATGTTTAATAATTTAAAAAAAAAAATTTTCATCCTCTTCAATTTTTCCTTGATTAATTTACTACACATATAAAATTTCAGATCAACGACTGCGCCCTTTTTTAAAAGTTATTAATTAATCCCCACCAGATTGGTCATTTCTCCCACCATGCAACGGTGGGAAATGTACGAAAACGATATGCTGGATTTTGTAGCCTCTGGAATAGCTGCTACACTGCTTAATGGTGGCCGACCTGCACATTCAGTACTTAAACTGGCATTAAACTTAGCTCATGAGGAAATGCCAGTTTGTAACATTAGTATAAACGGCGAGCGTGAACGAATGTTGCAGCTGTTTGTTTGGGATGAGTGTACAGTGTCCCACAAAAGAGCAATAAATAAATTAGATAGGACAATGAAAGACATTAAAACCAAACAAAGTATTACGGAAGGGATTGTGGTACTTTTAGCTGTTGAAAAAACTGTTTTTCACATGGGCAGTTGTATATGGCGTGCCCACGACTATCGAGACCACAAAATCTTCATGTTTTATCAAAGGATGGGAAAACCAAAAACGTAGTTTACAAAAATTTGGTAAATTAAGATATTTCAGTCTCAAATAATTCATTAACCTACTCATATTTTGATACATACATATTACATTTTCACGACCAAATTACTGAACTGTTGTTTATATATTTATTTCATTAGTATATTAGGTACATTATTGAGATTAATAAATGCTTGAAGAAAAAATATGCAACTCGAAATTATATGCAGACAAAGTCGTGGGAACCTACTAGTTAAAGAATGTAAAAAAAATGTGCAAAAACCCGCAAAAAGCATTAATAACATTATCTAGTTTCAGTTATTTGGGGCGTTTGCTTTTTAACATCTTTATTAATGATCTACCTACCCTCATCAAACCCTCTTAGATTTTAATGTATGCAGATGATGTAAAATTATGTTTCAGCCTTAATAGCCCCTCTCGCGGGATATTCCTTCAGAGTGACATCGACTCTTTATCGATGTTCCAATAACTATTGTATCCTCAATATCAATAAATGTAAAGTTATGTCCTTTTTCAGGGAACGTGTTTCTCAGTTTATCGACCTTGGTATTTTGATGGACTCGAAGTTTCATTTCGGCATCCACATTTCCCCTTCAGTCACCAAAGCTAGAAGTGTTCTGGGCTATATTAAACGCTGGTCTAGGGAATTTGAAAATCCGTATACTACCAAAGTTCTATGCACTTCACTTGTAAGACCTATTCTGGTATATTCGTCTTGTGTCTGGGATCCTCAATACAATATGTATATCGATCGTATTGAGTCGGTGCAAAAGCAATTAATGCTTGCCTACCATCTTATAGGTGTCGTCTCAAATTGATCAACCTCCCTAAATTGTCTAGTCCTAGAACTGTCTTGGGTGTATATTTAATGTATAACCTCACTTATGGTAGTATCAACTCACCTTTCTTAATTAGTATGATTAACTTTAATGTACCAGCACGTCCAACATTATTTTCCTATTAGTCGTCCATTATGTAGAACTTCTCATTTTTATTTGTTAATTTTTTTTAATTTCCCCTTGAAATGTTTTATTTTTGATTAGATCAACAGGCCTTGATGGGCGAAGTCTAAGTCTTTGTTGGACCTCTCGCAGAGGCAGTGTATTCACTTCGTTTTTGTTTGGTATATCTTACTTAAACTAGTTATTTCTTCAGCCACTATGGAAATCTGCAGGTCTCTGTGTATCTGGAAATATGTGATATACCAGTCAGCCTTTGTTATTATGTGTTGAATTTTCGATGTTGTCTTTTTATTAATTGTAGATTTGCTCTTTTCGCAGACCCCCCATATTTAATCTCCGTACGTCAAGATAGGTTTGATGATTGCTTTATATATTAATAGTTTGTTATTCAGTGAGACTTTCGATTCTTTGTTTAATAACCAGTGCAATTCATTTATTTTAAGTTTCATTCGGTTTCGTATTTTAAAAATATGGTATTTCCATGTCAGTTTGATGTCAAGGTAGATTCCGAGGTACTTAGCTTCGATTGCGATTGTTATATCTCTTCCATTAATTATGATTATGATAATGATTATTTTATTACGTCTTACAAAAATGAGAAGTCTCAAACTTAGGAGTTTTTCCAAAATTTTTGACAACTAGCTTATGGGTTTGTAGGAGGAAGCTTGTTAGTAGTCTTTCCCAGGTTTAGGAATACCTATAATCTCGGCAACTTTCCATGCACTGGGGAAATATCTTAGTCTTAATACCGCGTTAAATAAATTTCTTATGTAGTCTAATATTACTTTCAGTAATAGTCCGTTTATTTTGTCGTAGCCAGGGGCTTTTTTATGTTTAATGTCATATTTTATAGTTGCAATTATTTTTTTCGTAGAGAGTTCAGAGGAGGTAGTGAGTCATCAGTGGTAGTATCATTCTTCGCAAATACCCTCTCGAAATAATTGGCTAATGTTGTAGCTTTCTCAAGGTCTGTTCTAGCCCGTAATTTGCTATTGGCACAAGTTTGTATTCCATGAAGTTCACCTGTTGAATGTGTCTAATTAAAATTTGAGTTCCCATTTGAATATGATTTACCGTCAACCCATGCACTGATGAGGATACTCCATTATTCGGATACGCAAACTTGTAGATGTAGGCGAAAACACGCCGTAGTTTTCCGAAGGAATTACAAAATTTGGTGCTGTGTGACAGGTCGACTTGAAATGAGGTAGAGATAAGAACTTTTTTTCGCCTTTCGGGTAGCTCCATGACAAGGTTCACGATTTTTGGACAGCAGGAACGATCTTGATGATAAAATGATGGTCCGTGTTTCCAAAGACGGTAGTCGAGCAGTTCCCTCATATTACATCCTCGCGAGGGTATATCTGCCGGGTTCATAATAGTAGGAACATGTTGCCAACTCATAGTAGAAGTAAGCGCTTGAATCTGTGCAATTCTGTTGGAGACGAAGACATTGAACTAAGCAGGTGATTCACGCAGCCATGATAATACTATCGTCAGTTGAATGTGTTCACGTATTGATGAAATTTGTTGACCCAACATCAAGGCAGCAGAAAACTCCAGTTTAGGTACCATTAGGGACTTCAGAGGTGTCACTCTAGATTTGGCGCAAAGCAGATGGGATGTGCAAGCACCGTTCACTTCAGTTTCCACATATACGCATGCACCGTAAGCTTCCAAGCTTGCGTCGTAAAAGAGTGTATCTCATATGAGGCTCGAGGTAACAAGACAAAACGCGGGAACTTGAGGCTGGCTAAGACGTACATTTCATCGCTCAGCTTTGACCACGCAGAGAGTAGCGACTGTGGTAAGCTCTCATCCCAGTGAAGTTTTTCTCTCCATAAAATCTGCAAGAAAATTTTTAATTTAGTGACGACTGGTGAAATTAGATGCACGACGGCTGAGAGAATTGAGCGTTTCGTAACTGAGCCTTCAGTTTTGAATGGTAAACAACTGAACAGCAAGCTTTCCGAATTGGTGTCCCACGCTAACCCAAGCGCCTTTGTAACATTCGTGCCATTATGAAACTTCATGTATGGCTCGCAATCTGCTTCAGCCTCTCCGCTTAGGGCAGCCTTTTCATTCGAGCACCAGTTGCGTATTCGAAATTTGCCACGTTGTAATAAAGGTTTGACTTGATTCCGTATTTCTAAGACTTCGCCAAGCCAGAGCCAATCAGAACGTCTATGCGCTGCGATGATGCGAAATGTGGATCTGCCAATTTTAAGTTTTCTGGTATGTTCCAGGTTGAAAAGTTTAAATCACAGCTCGACTGATAGTCGGTTATGCTTGGTGTAATATAGCCTGGGCAACAGAGCGAAAACTTCCATCTTGCGATTCTATCACGATGTCGACTCACTTGTTGACAGCGAGATTTGACATAAGCAAATGTGTTAACGTCGGTGGTTAGCCGAAGAAAGTAAAAAAGACTAAAATTCACAAGAAGTGGGGTGTTGCTCTTAATTAACAGCAGCTCCCCCTTTGTAGCCGTTAGGATTTGAACAGCTACTCTTGCCAGCGCAATTACTGCCTCCAACAAATGTCTTGAATTCGAGTTTATGGTTATTGATTCCATTGAATCGAATATTCGTACTTTATCGTCCATTTTTGTTGTCGAATTTTGTCAATAGTACTATCATGATGATCATTATGTTAATCATTTGCTGCGCTAGTTGTTGTATTATGTCTTTTATTTCCACCAGATCGTTTGAAAATTCAATCTTATATTCTGCGTTTTTATTGGTCTCGTTTTTTTTGGGTTCTTTTTTGTTGTCCTTCTAATTTTTTTGTTGAGGTTGTTCCTGATTTGTAGGGTTTTTATGGTTACTTGCTGCTGTTTGGGCGAACGTTGTCAAATTTTAACTTTGTTTAATAGTTGTTCTTCTACCGGATGGTCATCTTCTTTAACACCTATCTCTCTTAGTGAGGGAAATCTCTTAATTTTTAGGTGTTTTTACACTTTACAACCCTTATAGTTGGCTGTGGGTGAGCCGCCACAAAGAGCGCATTTAATTTGATCGGCACTTATTAGTTTGCAGTTAATGGTCTTGTACTTCCTGGCACATTTAACACAGATCGGCTCTTTGGTGCAAAAATTCCTTGTGTGACCATATTTTTGGCAGTTTGAGCACTGGGCTACCGTGCTTTTGGTGTGTGGGGGCTTTATGATGACGTTGTTGTTGTAGTTGTTGTTGTTTTTATTGTCGGTGGAAAAAAGAAGAATGGCATGGTTGGTAAAGCGCATGATGCGCTCCACATCAGAGGCCGCATATTACCTGCGGCAGCGGAACAGCTGACAGTCAGTTGAGCGGTAAAGCGAGAGGTTGCGTTTGTTTGGATTGATGATCCGTTATTGTTTTCACTGTGTGAGTGTGGAACTGTTTGATGTATTGCGGGAGAGCATGATCGCGCTTTCCCGCAATTTGCGGGAAGTGAAGTTTGGTTAGAGTGACTGTTGTTTGAATAGTTTGATGATGGTTTTATGAGGTATGCGTTGTTGTTGTTTGTGGGGACAACTGTTAGAGCGTAGGGTACGCTCATGCTGTTTTTTTATGGGTGATGATGGTGATTTTGCGAGCTACTCGCAGTCTGGGGACTGCGTTCAACAGCAAAGTCTTGACTTTTTTATGTTCTTGGTGTATTTGTTATATTGATTTTGTTTTACTTTTTTTTAAATTCGGTGTGCGGGAACAGACAACCAATCGACTTAATACTTTACTTGTTCCATATCGAATGTGACTTCTTAATTACAACATGATCCATTCTATGTCTTATGCAAATCTTTTAATAGGCTTGGGAGGCTTCCCCTCCCAGTAAATTGTTGACGTCGTTGAATTATAGCAGAATTTACTTTCTAAACTTGTAACCTACACTTTTTCTCCCCGTTTGAATCTTCTTTGTCATTGCATGTAATGAATTCTATTTTGAATCTTAACTTAGTTTAATCTTGCATGCTTTTTTGTAAGAGGCTTTAGATGTTTTTATCTTTAGACAAATTTCAAATATTTAGTACGTAGAAATAAGCTTTGGTATCGCATGTTGACCAAACAAATTATTTATTATTATTGTTATTTAAAGAAGTAGATTAACAATAAAATCTTAAATCTACTTAAGTGTAGAATACTCTCTGCCAGGGCCTTCAGCTCTAGTTATATATGAATTTAGGTCGCTTCAAAGTGGTACAATTAATAAATTGTAAACTTCTAAGCTTTTAGGCCAATTAATGTTATTATATATATGTTTATTATATATGTTTTAATAATTTGTTGGATTTCAGAAAGTTATAAATAAGTTTGTTGTTATTTGGGATGGTGTTTTCCAGGAGTTTCATCAAGTCTGGCTGAGAATGATGTCGGCGACTGTGCATTTGCTGACAATTTAATAGAAGATGTTGTATATTTGCCTCCTCTTGGCAGAGGGGGAAACGATTATTATATGAGCCGGAAAGCAAATGTTGATGAGTAATCGAGGTATGCCCCAGACGAAGGCGGCTAAAAGGTTTGATTCCGTCGCGGTGACATTGAGCAGGGTAGTTTGGAAATATGACGTTTGGATTTAGCTGCTTATAATGGCGATTTATGGCATCCCATGATACCCGTTGTTTTTATCGAATATAGCAGAATATCAGGTTACAGATATCAGCCTTTTGAAGAATGTCAAAAGTATGTAGCGCATCTATATGAGCGAGTTTACCGCGAGCACCTGCTTGTTCCTCGCCAGTGATGCTCGCATACCCAGGAATCCACATTAGCTTAATATGGCTGTATTCAATAAAGTCGTCTCGGATAGCTGAGATAATTATGTTATTGTTATTGGCATTTCTGATAAAACTAATAGTATCTCTACTGTCTGTACGACAGACAGATTTCTAGCGAACCGAACTGCTTGAAAGATTGCGCAGGCCTCAGCAGTGAAAATGGAGCAGAAATTGTGGAGTACTCCAGCCGAGGTTGTATTATTAAAATTATCGATGATAGCAAAGGAAGCAGATACACCGTTTTTTAGCCATCAGTGAATAAAAATTTTGTTGAGCGATGTTCTGGGTGATTGTATATTTCATTGAAGTAGGAGCTGTAGACTTGTGGAGGAGTATGTTTCTTATTAAATTTCTCCAGGTCATCAATGAATGAAGAGCGACCTATCTTCCAAGTTGGAAAACGTGCAGGTTTTTTATAATATGGCACTTGAGTGAGACCTATTTCCTGGGCATTCTGTGGACACTGTGTAAGTGCGGATACCCCTTTAAATGTCCGTTTGTATTTGGTTGTGGTTTTGACGGTATCGTATACTTTTCTGTTGTGGCAGATTAGTAGTTTAGAAATTAACCGGAGTTTCGCAGCCTCGATGAAATCATGAATGTTAGGTAGGCCAGCTTCTATCAGCATGTATTTTAGTGGAGACGAAGTAAACGCATATAAGCAGACCGTATTCTGTCTTAGATAGCATTAAAGGTCTAGTTACATTAATTAAAGTATTCGTTTGTCAGATATTTTAGGATGTTAAGTCTGGCAACCAGATTCTGTCTAATGTAAATACAATGTTCCTTAAAGTTAAATTTAGAATCGAACAATAAACCTAGTATGCTTAAGATACTTGTTATGGGAATAATAACATTATTATAATTGGGGCTACAACATGTATTTCTACAAATGTGAAAGGATTTAAAATTTTCTAAAGATATTAAGGCACCGGATTCTATTGACCACATTGTTATATCTGATAGAATGGAGTTTAAATTGGGTTTTACCAAGTCTAAGTTATTAATTTTAGTATATATGACTACATTATCTGTATAGGTAATGTGCTCCATATGATTGTATTTGAAATGATATTACTAATTTCGTTGAAAGCTATGATAAACAGGGTAACCGATAATGGGGAGCCCTGAGGAATGCCGTTTGATAAGTCGAAAGAGTTTGAAAATGAGTGGTTGGCCCTTACCTCAAATTTTCTCTTCTATAGAAAAGCCTTAACGAAACCGTATATTTTTATTCCAACTTTCCATTTAACGAGTTGCCTCAGAACAATATGCGCATCTATTCTGTCGAACGCCTCTTCGAAGTCTAGACTAAAGATAGAGATGTGGTTTTTGTATAGAGTGCCATTGAACAAAAGTCCTCAAAGAGGAGTAGGGCGTCATGGGTACTGTGCGCTTTTCTAAAGCCGAACTGATGAGGTGTTGTTAGTTTCTACTCGATGCGAACCACATGAGCCTTTTGGGGATAATTTTTTCGAGTAATTTCCCTAGACAAGACAGCTATGAAATCGGTTTATAACTTGTTACCTGAGTGTTGGGTTTTTTAGTTTTATGAATTGGGACCCTTGTCAAATATCAAATTGTAGAGGCGGATGAGGCGTTTTATTAAACTTTCAGGTAGTTGTTTGATGATAGGGTATATAATTTTGTTAATTCATGGGTTGCTACCCCTCCTGGAGCAGAGAGCGTGCTCGAAGGGTGATGTTTGATTCAATTTACTTGGCAAGAGGTGAAGGGTTATTGTTAAAGTAAGAACAATTTAGGCTTTGTTGTTTATGGTAGGTGAAAGGTGGATGAATGTTGTAATCTTGTGAATATTTACACGAAGAGTAGGCAAACTCATTAGCAATACCTTTGCGATAATATATGGGTCTGTTGTTGGAAATGAAAACTTTTATTGAAGTAGGGGTAAGTGATCCATGCAATTTTTTTATGTCTGACCCTATTTTTCTGGGCTGGGTAAGTGGACTTATAGATTCGGTTATCTTTATGAATGATTTCTTCTTCTCTTCCCTACAGTGTTTCCCAAATACTGCTGCCTTTTATTTTATAAGATATCAAGTTTTCCATATTTCTATTTCGTTTATATGATGCACATGCCTTTTGTTTTTCTGCGCAGAGTACACTTATGTAAGTTATGATTTCACCAGAATACTGCCTTCCCTGCTCGACAGTTAGTTGTCTGCGGAATGCTTAAATGTGCTACCAACCGGATCATTTTCAGTAGGACGGAAAATTCTTTGTTGATGTTATCGTATGCTCGTGAAGATTAGGAGCTCTGGTTAAGAATAGCTTCAAACATTGTTCAATTGGCTTTGTTTGTTAGACACCTGCTGCGCGGAACTTTGTAGTTGGTGTAACCTGTGTCGATGGATATCTTTATAGGGAAATGATCACTTCCATAAAGATTATCTAAAGTGTTGGCCGTTAAGAGGGGTTGAATTGAGGAAGAGCAAAATGTGTGATCGATATGTGTGAAAGATTGGTGGGTGGAAAAGTGAGTAGAGGGACTATTATTTAGAATAGTAATATTTTCTGTGATGCAGACGTCTTCTAAGGTTTTCCCCCAAGTGTTAATGTGGTTCGATCCCCACAGGGAAATCCAGACATTAAACTCGCCTAAAATAATGATGGGTGTCGAAAATTATTTCATTAAATTCTTTATTTCAGTGCTAGTAAATGATTGGGAGGGGGGAATATACATATTGAGGACGGTTAACTTTCGCCAACATTTATTTCAACAGCTAGAGTTGCAATGTTAGGTTGAAGAGGAATGACTATGCTCAATTCCTCTTCTAATCAATACCGTAATACCCTACTTATTGGAGAGGATATGTGGTAAGTTGAGAAAATAATTAGTGTAGTTATTTGCTATTGTAGGAGAGTGATTGTATTTAATGTGTGTTTCTTGTAAGCATATGATCATGGGGTTATGTTCTTTAATTAGCCCTTGTAGATCTGTTAGATTATTGAGTAGTCTGTTGATGTTCCACTGTAGCAGAGCGAACATAATAAAATGAAGATAAGTAGAAGTAGCAAAATAGTTGGAGAGAGTGAGTGAATTACAAGCGCAAATGATTGCGATTTGTACTTTTTATGGTGAAGAGAATAATTGGATGTGTGAAGTGTTTTGCAATTGTAGTGATTACGAGATTCTAGGGATGGCAATATTTCAGGTTAACTTTTATTCAATAGAAGAGAAAGACTATTAAGATATTTGTAAACATTGTATTTCATGTTACACTCAGTTGGGTTGAGCATCACAATTAAAATATCGAAGAGAGTTTATTAATTTGTGGTATTTTGACTAGTCTTTCTCTGCTAATGTTAGCCCGCTATTCTCCCCCGCCTGGCAAACCATGCGATCCTTCGATTAGACCAGTCATTGCGATGACGTATGCCCGCGAGGCGGGGGAGTAGATTAGGGCGATTTTAAAAGTCATTGTCATTGTCCATTTCTATGTAACGAAGCTTTGATTTGTTTTTGTAAATTGGTTTCTTCAAGTTCGAAGTTGTAAGCGCTGTTATTTCCAGTGTTTGTTGTTTCCGTTACCATTATGGTGTGTGTTTGTTGTTTTTTTGTTGTTGTATGTTTGTTTTGAAATTTGTTTTGTTACATTAGCGTTTAGTGAGGTAGTGGGGATATCATCGTTTTTTGGGTTTTTGTTCAGTTGTAGTGTATTATTTGTGCGAATAGTTGTTTTTATATAATGTGTGCTGTGGTTTGCTTATGGATTTAAAGTTTAGACGGAGGGGATGGTTATGGGAGACGCAGTTTCCGAGTAGGTTTGAGTTTTAGAGAGAAATTGTGAAGCGTTTAGAGAGGTAGTGGGGATGTCATCCTTGTTTTCGTTTGGTTTGAAAATGGAGTCGGTGGAGGTGGTTGTGAAAGATGCAGTTTCATGGTAACAATATAGCCAAAGAACAAGAGAAAATTAAAACCGCAAAATACATCCGCCTTGTCTTGAGGCCAAAATTCGATTGAGTCGTGCGTTTGCCGCTTGCTTGATTATATTTATTTTGACACAGCCTTACGGCCGAAGCTGTCGTTGATTTTTCTATGGTGACACGACAGTCGCAAATTTTGTTCCCACTTGAGATTCGAGTAGACCGAAACTCGTGTGTCATGATTCATGAGCGACCAAACATGCCAACAACTGCGAGCACAGCACAGCATATCTGTTTTTCGATTTTTGTGTTATTTTCTATCTTTCCATCGCTGAGTAGCGCGAACACAAAAAAAAAAGTTGGTACGTCTGCGGTGTATTCCTTCTCTGGTACTCTTACATATTTTTCTTTCATCTCTGTCGTAGAAGGCACCATCATGGCAATATTCCAAATTTTTACTGCAAATGCGCCCTTAGGAGTTTCACTTCAATAGCAGTTTTACTACATAATTATATATACAGCATTTGGAATAGATTTCCTGAAACGTTAAATTTTTATCTATTATTTTAAAATAAAACTTAATATTTACATAGAAAATGTAAAAAGAAAAACCTTTGAAATTATAGGGGTTAGGAAGTAATACTTATGACTTAGCTTAGCTTTGCGAGTACTAGCCTTGGCAAACTAAATTTGAAGTTATTTTTTACATATGTGAGTAAAAGGCAGCTAAGAGCACTTAAGTGGGGTATATGCGCTTTAATGTTGGTTTACAGAGTTATTGTATTGATAATAATAAGAATTTAAATTGGGTATCATTTAATTAATGGTGCTTATTTTAGCTATCAGACTGCATGCAGACTGTGGAGAAGAAGAAAGGCAATTTAAGAATAATTTTCAGAACTTTGTTTTGGATGACTTGTAGTTTTTTCCGATGGGTTTGCGCACAATCACCCCAGGCTACCGATTCTTAGGGCATGATTGGTAAAAGTATGGATTTATAAATAAGAAACTAATTTCGTAACGATAGTTTCGACTTCCGCTTTATGAAATGGTATATAATTTTAATTGTTTTATTGACTTTATTAATTGTTTTGCCTATATGAAAATTAAAGTTCAATTTCTTGCCAAGAGAGGGACCTAGATATCGTACACCAAATTCCCACACCTTGTCAGTGACAAGGTTGGCATTGCGTAAAAAGCAAGGCTTGCGCTTTCTTGTACAGAAAATGGAGTTTGTTTTATTATAGCTTAGTTTGATTTTCCAGTTTCTGTAATAAGCAGCTACAACATTCAAAGCATTTTGTAAGTTCCTAGGTATATCTACAAAAGTATTGGATGTACAGTAAAAGGCCGTATCATCTGCAAATATGGACATGACACACTTTTCAAAATGTGGTAAATCATATGTAAATGTGTTGAATAGAGTGGGTTCAAGGACAAAACCTTGGGGAACACCAATGAGAATGGATTAGATTCAATAAGAAGGGTGACCATACAAACAGACATTTTATTTTGGAGGTTATCCTTAACAAATCTCTTTAAGAAGTGGGTGAATGCAGTTAGGTTGGGCTCTGAATCCATATTGGTCACTGGGCAAGATATAATTTTCATCCAAGTGTAAGTCCAAGAAGTAAGCCTAACTTTTATAATTTTTTCAAAAGATTTTGGATAAGCCACTTAGCAAACAAATTGGGCGATAGCTATTTGGTCAAGAAGTTTGCCCGGTTTGTGAAAGGGGATGATTTTAACCACTTTCCACGAATAAGGAAAATAACTCAAAATTCATTCAATATTCGAGTAATATATTCAACTGGTTTTTTTGGTAGGTTTTTGACGCATATGTTTGGAATGCAGTCAATATCTGGAGATTTATTCATTTGAAGCGATTGTATAACACAAACTACTTCAGAAGTTGTAATTTATGGAAAGCTCAAATTCTGCCCTCGAGTAGAATCGATCATACTTACGGAGTCATTGACTAAAGATATTGTACTTGTATCAGAAAGCGCTCGAGTAAGATTGTGCTTTTCCTCGAAAACTTTATTTAATATGTTGGCTTTTTGTTCAAAAGTCGTGTATGATTCGTTAAGGTAGTTTAAACAAGGAACGAACTGTGATTTGTTCATAATTATTTCGGTTATTTTTTAAAAAGGCTTCGAGTATTTGTCTATTTTAGCAAGTTTAGTATTCCAGCTGTTGTTGTTGTGAATAAGTAATTCAGAACTAAAAAGACTGTCAAAATGTGTAAGTTGCACTTTGAGGATTGGCAATCGTGTTTTGTACCATTGCCGTCGCGTCATAATACGGATCTTGAACAGCTCAAGAACATAATTTGAGAAATGGGTTCTGAAGTGCTTTATCGGCTTCTTAGGAACAGCCTTCTCGATAGATTCATTTGTTTTAGTTTTGAGTTTATCAATCACTTCGCCAACTTGGTTTGTGGTTGGATGCAAGTTAATATCCAGAGAGCTTAGGCCAGCAGCTTGGCTTTGGGCATTGTAGTTTAGATAATGTGAACTGTCGTTGTTGTTGTAGCGGCGGTCGTTATTATTGATGCTGTCATTGCTGTTATTGTAACCGTGAGAGACATTGTTGGTGGCTAGGCTTCGTTGTAACGTAATGTTTGGAATACTCTCTCCATAGGTGCTGTTATAGCTTCTGGCGTTGATATAATCGCTCAGTATACTTGTCATCGTAGTTCCTAGAGATGTGTTTATTTTTGTTGACTCTCTTGTGCCGTAACGTCTGGGAGTGTACGCCCTTACAGTTTGCGCACAACAGCTTTGGAGGGCTTTTGCAAGTGTTGGTGTGGTGGTTTACATCACAAAGGGTGCAAGAAGTTTTGACGTTGCACCGACATGCACAAATATCTGGCAGTTATAACCCTGGGTCATTCTATTTGGTAGTTTGGATTTGTATTGCCAACATACTCTAGTGTAGTTTAAACAAGCGTAGTTTAGTTTTGAAGTTGAAGCAGGGTTATTAACTTGTTTTCGAAATAGACTACGTATAGCAGTATTTCGTGACCACCTCTAGCATTTTTATATACTGTTTTGACATTTATACATTTCAAGTCTGAGTTATTCAGCAATTTTTTTAGCTCATCGTTTGGAATTTTTTCCAAACCAGAGAGTATGGTTTGGTGCTTTTAGTTTCATACGAGTAAAACACGCAATTTTTTTTTCAGTTCATTGCAGTCAACATGATACGCTGTCGTGCTGTTCAGGAATATATTTATTCTAATAGAGAGCATTTTAATGAGGTAGACGTTAATGTTTAGACCCCGGTATTGTTGTTTTTTTTAACCGGTTCCTCATCGGAAGGATCACCTGTCGCCATCTCATTTTCCATTTCCTCCATTAATGTTTGTAGTAGACGAAAGTAGTTCACATAATTATTTATTTCTTTTCGATATCTTTGGCGACATAATTCACTCCCACAGCTTTTTTTTGTTGTAATGGCAGAGAAGCATTACAACAAACAGCCCGTGAATTCCGTATTGATCTGTTATTATTATTCACTTTATTAGAATACTGAAGAGCGATAATGGTGTTGTTGTAAGATTGTGCTCAAGACAAACGAAATGTATGAAACGCAAGGAATATTAACACAACCGTTCGCAATGAGAGTTGCTTGAACAATGAATATATAACTAAAATCACTTTTTATTTCGACAATTTTTTTGAATTTATGCAAGAAATTGGCAATCTGGCCCACAGTGCATTTAAATTAATTTTATTTTGTAGAAGTCTATTTCATATTTATCGATCTCTTCTGAAGTTAATTTAGAAGGATGGAATATGTAGAAATAGACAACAACCAAATTAAACAAACAGACTGGTTCGAGACAAACAGAGGAGTCAAACAGGGCTGCCTCCTCAGCCCCGTGCTATTCACCTTGTTCATTGGCGACATATCAACGATTCTATTAAGAGGAGTTAAACTGGGGAATAACAGTTTCAAAATCCTGACATATGCCGATGACATGGTGTTCTCAGTGGGGGAATGCTGCAGAAAATTATAAATTGAACACACAGGTATTGCAAAACCTGGATCTTAAAATTAAACACTGAAAAATCGTTGGTTATGGTTGTGCGAACTAGCAGAGACCGACATTCAGCGAAGGAGAGGTGGAGCTTAGGAGGAACGAATCTAGAAGTACTAAAGAGCTAGATACCAAATCAGCTTTATACAACTCATGAATAGCGTTCCTTGGTAGGAGAAGAGTGGCGGCCAGCACGAAATACCAAATATTTCAGGCGATTGTGCGTGTAATTATGCTGCCCAAGTTTGGCGCTGTTCACCGTATGAGGATGTCAGGAAATGTCAAAGGCTTTTGTTAAATAATTTTTCATTTACCCAACAACACACCAAACTATGCTATCCATTTGGAGACGGGACTACTGATTTTATTCATGTACACGCTGTCGTTAAATTTGCAACACATCACCAAAGTGCTAGAATCACAGAGCCCCTAAAACTGTAGCGAAATATCTATTAGGAAGACAGTGCTTTGAGCATTGGGAACGAATTGCAAGAGAACATAACACGCAACTTATTATCTATGACCCAAATACATGGCACATACATATTCTATTAGAACAGCACGACAAAGTGAAACCAGGAGATCGTACAAACTGCTTGAGTATGACCTAAGGGGAAAGAAACTACTTTCGAGACACAATGGATACATACATAATTCACTCATATTTAAAAGCTGGAAGTTCTAAGACTTAATGATCAACCATATCGGCAACGCCAAAGCCCACATTGCGACCTGTGTCACATGCGAGAAATCGAAGACGTCTACCATTTTATTGAGATCTGCACCAGCCTGAGGGAGCTAAAGATGCAATTATGGACAAAGTCAACGCTATCCAACGAACAATATACGGCTATCCTTAACGGAGAAGATTGGAGGGTGCTCGGAGACTTCCTAAGGAGCGCTCTATCGTACATGGACAGAATTTTACAAGAGTTTTTCTGACGCACATAGAGATTATAATCTGTTATCTTTTTTTCATTTAATGAGTTTTTTTTATTCTTTATTTGTTTTTTATTTATAGTTTTTATTTTACACGTCATAAGTTTATATCTCCTTATTATACACGTTTTGTATTTGTTATATTATATTTGTATCTACTTTAACAGGGATGAACGGCATGCTATACTAAAATGTATATATTATTTTTTATTATTAAAATTTTTTTATATAAAATTGTATGTATGTAAACCTTCTCCACGGTGCTGTGTCCCACCCGAAAGCCAAATTCATGATCCGGTAAGATACAGCTCTCCTTGATGATTATAGATTGGCCATACGCCTCTCCCATACCTTAGATAGGGAGCAGAGGAGACTTATTGGTCGATATGACTCAGGGTCAACTTCCGGTTTTCCAGGCTTATGGATCATCAGGACTGCTGCTACCTTGCACTGCTGTGGGAAGAACTGAACCGTTCGCATAGCATTTAAAGTTAACGCTATGTAGAGGATCGCCTTAAATGGCAGGGCCTTCAGCGTGGCATGGCACACCCTGTCGATGCCTGGGGCCTTGTTCTTCGGAAGGAATTTGATAACTTCAGCAATCTCCTAAGCCCTGGCAGGTTTAATGGGTAGTGACATTTGCAGAGGTGTCTGTAGACTGTCGTTAGTTGCTCTGATCAGCTCTCTTGCAGCGAAGTCATAAGGTGTGAATCTAGCTTCCACGTGCAAATGCATTGGCCTGTTGTTCCTCATTCCTAGCAATATCACCTCCAGGACAACGAACAGGCAACTGCCTAAACGGCTGTCTCTTAAGGGACCGAGAGCATTTCCAGAGCGAATAGTTGGTATCCACGCTATAATCCATGGAAGCCAACTTCCGCTCAAAGAAACTGCCTCTAAGATCCTTTAAGAGTTTTCGTAGCTGTTTGGCTGCCCGGTTCCATAGAATTCGGTTCCAGGGGTCTTGAGATGGGATTTCACGACGTCGCACGTGGCTTAATACCATATGTCCTTATACTAATGACCAGATGGTCAGAGTTTAGATCCCAGTTCTTTTACTTGCTCGAGAATTTGGTATTCCATGATGCACTCCGATCCCTGCAGGTAGGCGTGTGACTGGGCTCATATGGATATCTGGTTGGTGATCCCGTAGCAAGAATATTAGCCCCAGTAGCAGAAATGGCTTCTGCTAGCTCTTGCCCCCTAGGTAAGGAATACAGAGCTCCCCAAAGCCATAGACGCGCATTCCAATCACCACCAACCAAATACCTTTGTCTGCAAGCACGGAGGATAAAAATGAAGTGCCTTTCTTCGTTCCTGTTCCTTGGGGGGCAGTAAATGGCGCTGAACTCCATGTCACCCAATCCTGTAGTTACCTTTACTGAAGACATTTGAATGCTGTGTGTCTCAATGACCCTTTGTGGGAACTGGCGAAGCGAACTCCTCACCAATACCGCCGCTCCCCCACTGACATAATTATTGCGTGATGGCTTGAAGGCAGGATTGAAGGTATATCCGTATATTATTACATCATACCCTCATTTAAGCCTGGTCTCCGGCAAGAGAAGAATGTTAACGTTATTGTTGTGCGCAAAGGGCTCAACTTCTTTCGTCTTTCCTAAAATGCCGCTGACACTCCAGATAAGAACCTTTAGTGGATTCATTTCAAGGCTAACGCGTTGTTCAGCAACTGGAGACTAAATCTATCCAGCTTTATATTGTTGGCCATTTCAAGTGCTATTTGCTTTTCTAAGCGTTGGTTGGCTTGCTTGTTTTGCTGTTGCTGTTCCTGCTGCTGACGCTGTAGCCAAAAAAGGAACTGCTGTTGCTGCTGTTCCCATTGCTGAAGTTGTATTTGCTGCTGTTCAATAATGACTGGAGATCCGGTGAATGTAACTGCTTCTTCAATTCATGTCGCCCCAGTAACTGTTGCGCTTGTTGGTTATGTAGTCACTGAGCAGAGTTGCTTTTAACTGCTGCAGCATAAGAGACACCCCTGTTGCCGCCGAAACTGCAAGACGGTTGCAGCGGTACGGTTTGCCGCTGCTGTTAGTTAGTTGCGGTAGCTGCTGTTTTTGTTGTATTGCCGCCCTCTTGCGGGATCCAGACTGAAAAGGTGGAAACTGCTGTGGATGTAGGGCGTGATTGGCAGGGTAGGCGTTAGTCACGTGGGTATTTGTGGGGAGATGAACCGTTCTGTTGACTTTTCCATCCCCTTTGCAAGCCTCATTGATCGACGAAGAATCTCCTAATACCATTGGCATCCTTAGTAGCTGGCGATGTGACTACCTTAACAGTGAATATAAGTAGGTGGTGCATCCATAGGACGTATGCATTGTGCAGTGCGGTGATCTTCGCCACACCTGGACCAGTTGGGATGGCGCCGGCAGTATTTGGCTTTGTGGCCGTATTCCTGGCAGCGAAGACATTGCGCAATTTGTGTGGATTTTCGCATCCTTTCAATCCTCACTTTCTGTAGGCAAATGGTCTTTATTTCATATTTTTCACTTATTTTGACACGAGGCTTAATATTAACGAAAAACCTATTACGTTTTTTGACTTTATTAATCCTTGATCTGTGGTTATGAACCTGAAGAACCTCGTAGCCAAGTACCTTAAAGTGGGCAGTAATCTCACTGTTTAGACTGCTATACTGTATACCTCTAACTACAATTATATAAAGCTCTTCCGTCTGAATTTGATATGTGTGAAATTCCATACCAATTGCGTCCATTCCGCTAACAATAGCCCTGTATGTGTCACTGATTTTAGGGAAGATTCTAACCGTTTTCCCTTGGTTGGCTTTAACGATGACGTTATCTGGATTAACAAACTCCGTAATGAATTCAAAAAGGTCATTTACATTAATAATGTAGCTTTAGGGAACCGTTGAGCTTGTTATCAGTATTTGTATTATTTTCTGAGTATTGGGCGGCTTCACCATCAATATCATTTGGTTCATGATGATGTTTGTCTGTAGAGGGGTTAGTATGGTCTTTATCTACATGTCTTGTTAATCCTTCATCATCGCTATCACTGGGAATGTCAATGTCAAGAATGTCAAACCTGTTGCTAGTGTGCCTGTTGACTTGTGGTCGGGAGCGAGTGCAGTGGCAAATTGCCGCTCTACCGTTTAGAGCTAGCAATGGGTGACATTTGCTTATCATTTTTCCTCTCGCCTTTTTTCTGCTTTTGGTCACCCAACAAGCTTTTGGCAGCAGCACTGAGCGTTGGAGCTGCAGTGTCATAGAGACATTGGGGTATGGGGCGATTGTCATAGTTCACATAAGAGCAAAAGCTGCTGGTTGTATCAGTTGCCATGTTGTAGATGGTATTACTAGTGGCACTAGTACATTTTATAGTTGATGTGGTTGAGCTACAGCTATTAGTTTCAGTACAGAGCAAGCGTTGAAAATCTAGGCGGAACTCAGATCTATTCGCAGAAGGTAGGTGTCAAATTTACTACCCGATCAGGGACTTGTCCAGCCATTTCTATGCTGGGTTCTCCAAACAAACACCAACAAGCACACAAATGTTTTTGAGTCTTATTAGACAGAAGGCTGACTTTTGGAAGACATACCACTATGGAAAAACAAACAGTTCTGTCAAAAGCCAAGAAAATGCCGTGGCTACTTTCCCCCCAAAACAAGCTTTCTCTAGCCAACAAAGTAGCTATTTACTTAGATTATTTTAATTATATTGAGTCCGATCTGGAAGTATGGGATGCAGGTGTACGGAATTGCGGCCAAAACCCTCCTAAACAAAATACGAGTGGTTCAAACTAAAATATTAAGGAGAATTTGTAATTTTCCATTGTATATACGTCTAAGTCCTTAAAGTCAGTGACGTTCTTCAAATACAAGCCAAAAAATAATTGGAACGGCTTAGTTCTCACCCGAACTCACTAGCCAGGCGTCTTACGGGAGAAAGGCTAAGAGCTACGATAAGAAGAGTAAAACGATGCAACCAAGAGGATCTTGCTGACAGAGTCCTGTCTTGACATATATTTTTAAGTTAAAATGTAAATTTAAATGCACGTTAATTTTTAATTTACTACTTTTATATAGTTTTTAGTTTTTTGTTAGTTTTTACATATAATTAGTTTAAGCTGCCAATAAAATAGGTAGTAGTTCACTAGTTTAAAAAAAATTAGTAAAGAGTGTAAATAAATACATAATATTTACAAAAAAAAAATATATATATATATTGACGTTAAGTAGAAATGTAATGGTTCTTCAAAAGTCATGTCTCTTTATATATATATTTATAATATATTTATAGATTTAGTGTGGAGGATAGTTTATGTCTTAGGTATATACAATTTTGCTAAAAGTTAGTCTTACGTCGAATACAATGCTTAGGATTTTCAGTGAGCTCGTATTACATATATTTACATAATTCTACATTAAAGGATCATATTTAAAGGATTCTTTTTTTGAATTTTTCGATTGATTTACTTTTTTTAATACATAAATTGGCCAGATATTTGGGACCATGTAGTAATGTCGGATAAAATGTTTCAAAAATTATTATTCAAAGTTTAAATTTTTCATTTATAAGATATATCGATATCTTATCTTATATTTCTGTCTGTAATAATATTCTGGATTCGCTTCTAGCGTCAAACAAGTAAAGTTAAGTTATAAAGGAAAATAAATAAATAAATAAATAAATTTTCACAACTTTGTTTAACAAATTATAAAAAAGACATAATAATTAATTAATTCCACGTAATCTTTCGAAAGCGCTTAGTTGTGGTTTGATGTACTCAATGTACCTCAATGCCATCGCTGCCAGGAATTTTCGCATACTAAGAGGTATTGTCGCAAACAATTTAAGTGCGTCAAATGGGGCGAAGCTCACGATACAACTTCTTGCACCAAAACACCTGATAAGCCACCTAAATGCGCACTTTGCGGCGTGAGCACACTGCGAATTATAAAGGCTGCATTAAATACAAGGAAGCGATTGCCAGGAGAGTCCCAGCAAGACGCCCTGCACCAAGTGCCACTCAACACCATGAGATATCTGGCCACAATTCTGTGCCTAACAAGATTGTTGACGGGGTGTCGTACGCTGATGTATTTAAGAAATCGGTGTATCACCAACCGGCACAACAGAAACTCCTAGGTGAGCAGCAGAAGCTACGTAAGCAACAACATAAAACAGTCCAACTACCTATTCAACCTCACCCCGAGCCACAACAGATACCAAGAAAAACATCTCTACCTAAGAGTGGTCAAAAGTCCCATCCGTTATCAAGTCAACGTCAAATCGCATTCCCTCACCCTGTTGGAAATAATTGATCGAATTGTCATAATTATCCCTCGATCAGCATAGATAATACCCAATCATTCTCATCTCCTGATCAGGTCGACAAATTATCGGTTGTGGTATCCCGCCTGGACAGTCTTAACGAGAAATTTGATCGCCTGAATGAGATGCCAACCATGATGATGGGGACGCTCGCCGCCATATTATCTAAAAAATGAGAAGACCACACATGAATCTCGCCATATGGAACGCTGACGGCGTCCTTAATCACAGAAATGAGTTAGAAGTGTTCATGGCGGTCAACTTGATTGATGTCATGCTCATTTCCGAAACTCATTTCTGCATGGAACATACTTCAAAATTCAGGGATATGAAATGTATTCTGCTAATCATCCGGATGATAACCGTATGCGAGGGGGCGCCGCTTTACTCATCCGGCCATCCTTTCGCCAATATCCTCTGGAAACCATTCGGTCTGACTCAATTCAAAGTGTCTCTGTCAGTATTCACACAACTCAAGGCACCCTGGCCATCGCAGACATTTATTGTCCTTCAGGACCCCAAATATCAGAGCAGCAGTTCGACATCTTCTTCTATCAGCTCGGACCTAAATTCTTAGTCGGAGGGGATTGGAACGCCAAACATTGACTTTGGTGGTCAAGACTTGCCACCCCAAGAGGCAATCAACTTCGCAAGAGTATAATAAACTCTTCCAGAGAGGTTCTCGCTAGCGGAGCACCCACCCTTTACCCATGCGATTCCTCAAGGTCGCCCGACGCATTAGACTTTGCTATATACAATGGCATTCATCCAACAGCTCTGGACATTGCGGAGTCATCTGACCTTAGCTCAGTCCACATCCTACTATTTATTAAACTTGGATTGATTCCAGATAGCATCGTATGCCGGTCCAGACTGCTCCCTAACCACGCTAACTTTTCATCATCTTTCATCAGTGTCTAATCGAACGGATCAACCTCAATATAGAAATCAATTCGGACAAGGATATAGATGATTCGGTTGACCTGTTCACCAAAAACATTCATGAGTCCGCCGAATTAGCCACTTCATACCAATTCCCTTGTTCACCCAACCCACCACAGGCTCTCTTAAAACCTGAGGTTCTGAAGTTGTTGAGATATAAACGCAGGCTAGGACATCGCTGTATAAGATCACGGAATGAATTTGACAAGGCTGCATGGAGGAGAGCTGCCCTAGAACTGAGAAATGTTATGCAAGCTGTGCGATCGAAACATTTTAACAATCTGTTGGCTACTGCGGATCCAATGAAAAAGTCTGGTTTCAATCTATGGCGTGCCACCAAGTGCACCAAACAACAGCCTCAAAGACATGCTCCAACCCGTGGGCCTCTAAACCATTGGCTACGTACGGAGACCGGCACAAGCATTTGCTAATGAGTTGGAGAGCCGCTTCACGCCTTTTAGCCTGGCTGACCCTGGAGACGTTGAGGAAACAGATGAAGTCCTATCGAGATGTATATTAGATCACAGTCCAACTAAACATGTCACCCCTGAAGGGGTTGTGACTCAAATTCAGAGACTGAAATCTAAGAAGAGCCCCGGACATGAACATATTGACAACAAGGTGGTGAAAGCCCTCCCTTGGAAGGGAGTGTTGTTTCTGACGTTGCTGTTCAACAGCATGCTGCGGATCTGCCATTTTCCCACACATTGGAAGTGTGCAACGATATCCACGGTACCTAAACCTGGTACTCCGGAGAACCGTATCACATCATATAGGCCCATAAGCATGCTTCCAACTTTTTCCAAAATATTTGAAAGATTGCTTTTGAGTAGATTGTTGGCAGTACGGGGTGTTCAAGAAGCCATTCCTGATCACCAATTTGGATTTAGATCGCAACGAACAACTGCATCGAGTCGTTAATCACATACTTACTACGTTTGAGACGAAACAGTATTCCTCTGCAGTCTTCCTAAACGTTAAACAAGCATTGGATAGGGTATATATCGATGGACCTCTGCATAAATTAAAAGTACTCCTGCATGGCAAACAGTTTGTACTAATTCGAAGCTTAGTAAGAGACAAAATTTCCTCCATCAGGCACATGTGATCTGGTGTCCCGCAGGAGAGTGTCTTAGCTCCGGTCCTCTACTCCTTATATACATCTGATATGCCTACAACTAGAGATGAGCATTCTATTATTGCTAATTTCGCGGACGATATGGCAGTTATATTCAACTCTGCCTCCCTGAACGAACCTGCGTAAAAATTGTCCAGCTACCTGGATTGATTCCACTCATGGGACAGGCACTGGAATATAACCATAAACTCTGAGAAATCAGCTCACTGCACCTTCACATTAAGGCAAGGCGTCTGTCCGGTTGTGACTTACAACACAAGCATCATTCCGCAAATGGAGCAAATCCGTTATCTCCGTCTGATCCTAGATAAGCGTCTTACCTGGCCTGCACACATTAAGGTAGTTACAGCGCGCTGCTACCAAAAGCTGAAGAAACTTGGGTGGCTCCGCCCATAGAATAAGTTATCTTTAACTAATAAAAGGCTCATCTATCTGCAAGTAGTGGTACCTTCTTGGCGCTAAGTCATACAAATTTTGGGCACTACTGCTGCCTACAACAACAGAAGAGTGCAGGCGTGTCAGAGCAAGGCTCTCAGAAGATTTACGATCGCTCCTTGGTTCGTCCGCAACACCACACTGCATAGGGATCTTGCGTGCCAACTGTTATGGAGGTGATTAATTCTCACAGCTGCCCCTATCACTACAGAATTTAATCGCACCCAAATCCGCTGGCGTCCTCCCTCACCCGTATCTCAGACTGAGGAGGCTAAACCCGCATGATCTCCCCCTAAGAAGGAATCAGCCTTCTATGTCATTGCCTTTCCGGCGCAATTTGCATCATTTTTAGTTTAGTCTAAGTCTAATTTTTTTTTTTCACGTAATTTTTTTTTTGTAATCCGACAAATGTGTTATGCAGTTTACTGCGATAAATGTTATACTATAATTATAAAAAAAAAATATATATATATTTTTTGTAAGTTATATACTTAGCCGCTACTTAAATGTGCTTTGCTCTGCAACCAAAAGTCGAAAGAAATTTAACAGACAAGAAAATGTAGTCACTAGTATAAGCCATTGCCCATTGGAATCAACAGTTAGGCCGTCGAAGCTACTCGAACGCAAATTCCAATGTGCAATCGCTTAAGCCAGTGCAGGTAGATGGCAGAGAGAGGGAGAGAGTGCCATTCCGAAAATAGGCACTTAACAATCCCTGTTGGAACCCGACGCCCTCATTCAGATTGACGCGTCAACATTCCCCACCTCGTAATTCGCTAGCACTGCGGAGCAGCGGATTACCATCCCTTATGTCCAGTTTGGACAGCATCAATGCAGGGCGGGTGATAATACCCTCGACGGTTCGCACGATTTCATTTCGCACTTGGCCGTCTCTTCCTCGGCGCACATCGATTACTACTCCTTTGACCCACGAGTTGCTCTTGCTATTTTCGTCTACGATTACCACGATGTCATCTACGGCAACGGGTTCGGGTGATGGTTGGAACCACTTTGTGCGTCTAGTCAATAATGGCAGGTGGTCGCGTAGCCATCTCTTACAGAAGCGGTCAGCTACCTGAGAGACAATGCTATAATTCTTGGCCAATCGGGATCCAGATTGATCCATATAACCTCGCTCACGTAGCCCAGATGAATTTCCGTCAAGAAAATGATTTGGTGTCAATGCCTCTGCCTCTGCCTCTGGTAACTCCAAGGGTAGATACGTTCAAAGTTCAACATCAGCCAGTGCTGCGCGTAGCACTTCTTCACGTAGCCCATTCTTTGGCAGAATCTTTGAAAATATAGATTTGGTTGAGCGTAAGAGACGCTACCAAACACCGCCCATATGCGGCGTGCTTGGGGCATTGAAACGAATTTTGGCGTTTGGTATTGCCGCTCCACTGCTGAAGATGATAACCGTTCGATCTCTGCTTGTAGAACGCAGTTGGCACCTCGAAAATTTGTTCCGTTGTCTAATATTCGATGTGGCACTCCTCGCCGAGTTACAAATGACTTTAAGATGCACAAATAGGAGTCGGCTGAGAGACTCGTGGCGACTTCCAGAAAAACAGCTCGCGTCGTGAGGCAAGTGAACAATACGCCCCACCTCCTTTCGCGACGTCTGCGAACAGCCACGTCAATGGGGCCGAAATAGTCCACGCCTGTGAACGTAAACGGTGAAATGTACTGCTTTAGACGCTCCGCCGGTAAATCGCGCATTTCACTAAGGCCCTTACACCACTGACCATTTTACTAAGGCCCTTAGACCACTGACCCAGTAGCGTTGGCGCATTTCTTTCACAACAATCTCCCTGTGTAGGTGATGATACCGCCAGTGGTAGTATTCGGCAATAATATACCTTATCCGATAACGTCTGGGCAGGATTATGAGCCGCTTCAACTCTGTTTCAACACCTTTCACTGCATCGATGCGCCCTTTGACGCGAAGGACACCTAAGCCGTCGAACATTGAAGAAAAATTGAATAACGGGTTCTTCCGGTCCGCCACGCCATGACCATTTTTCAAGCAGCTGATTTCGTTATAAAATGACTGCTCTTTGTTATAGCCCGCAAGTACGCCAATACGCGCCGCTGTGTGGACTGTAGTCATTCTAGTCTGCTAAACCTCTGTGGGCCTGGTACTATGCAAGCTAACGCAAATACGTGTGGAACTCTCTTTCGTAGTACAGCATGTCGCCTTCTCTTTGATGCGTATTTAAATCCGCTGTTGGCCACTGCGGTTCGTCCTGATACAAGAAGCCTGTTCCCATGAACCAACGATTACTTGCAACAACGATTACATATGTGAGGTTGGCACCCAGCGCCAAGAGGATGCGTCAAATTCCTCCAGAATTTCTACAATGCGCACAGCCACAAACTGCTACAACTTTCGCGCATCGGACCGGATCCAATAGAGGACGTCCCTGGAGTTAAACCAGAAAGTTCGACGTTCAATGCGCTCTGAGATTTCTGATGCGACATGCTTCGCCAGCCTTAGACCTAGCACGGCAGCCATTAGCTCCATTCGAGTCACAGATAACGGTTTCAGGGGAGCGGCTCTTGTTTTAGACGCCACCAGTGAGCATTGTACCTCGCCATCCAGCTCCGCGACCAAAAAGACCACCGCTGCATAGGAATTATTGCTGGCGTCTGCAAACGTGTGAAGCTGTACGTTTCCAGCACCACTACCAAGCGGCATGCATTCGGTTGTTCATCGACAGTTTGAACCGGCAGGTCCAAACGAGCCATTGTGCGCACACCTTTGAGCACGTGTTGAGATGATGCCTCACGCCTTGCTGACACGTTCACACTTATTGATTTTGAGATACATACCGTTTGCGTTATGTCTCCTGTCCATTTCAGATAAAGATCTTTTTCTGGACCGTCTAGTTCCAGTTCAGTTGCCCTTCCATAAGTGTTACGCAGTACCTCCGTCCACTAGAGCATACGTGTGCACACTGCGTGCTTTGCATTGAAGCGTAATTGGAACATAGCGAAATGACGTCTTCGTAGCGTCTTTACGGTGGAACATCACAGCATTCTCGTCGGTTTTAACAGACCGACCGCTATCGTACCTTGAAGCTGTCTGGCTGGAGTTTCTGTCAGTAGACATTGCATGCAGTAAAACATTGTGCATTGCCTTGCATCCGGCAACGCCACAAGGTTTCTTAACCTTGCACCTACGTAGAACATGTTTCTTGAAACAGCAGAAACAAACCCGTTTGTCCTTCACAAACTGCCACCTGGTTAGTGCTCAACGCTTTAAACTCCTTGCAGTCCGCCAGGCCATGCTGACCAATACATCTCAGGCACGAGGGCTTCTCTGGCCCCTGTCGGAATGGCTCAGGTTGACCAATTTCGTGGCTGACCATCACGCAATGAAGCACCCGTTCCTTCAATTTAATGGCGCTCTTAGCACTGTCCGAGCTGGATGTCTCGTATCGACTCCAGCGATGACAAGTGCTACTGGTCCAGATACCGTTCGATATGCGCTTATTATCTTCATCGCGTAGGTTCGTTGTACCAACAGCAAAGATTTCGCCCTGCATTTCGCGTTTAATGTGTCTGCCCAAACTTCGCATCCGTACGTTATTTAGCGTTGGATAGGATAGCGTTGTTTATGTCTATCAGTAGTCTCCGTCTGGATTGAAGTTGTCCGCCTATGTTTGCCAAAAGCTTGCTGAGTGATTTGATTGTATCTCCAGCCCTGCATCTCACGTGATGGATTTGCGCCCCGAACGTCAGCTTTGTATAAAGTCTAACTCCTAGGTATTTTATCACTTTTTGTGTCCTTATGATGGTATCGTTGACCCTCATATCAATTTCCACTGGCATCCGACGTCTAAATACGAGCAATAGATCGGTTTTTTCAGTAGCCAGTTGAAGGCCTTGTGTGTTAAGGCATTGCTTATCACCTGGCTACTTGCCGAGATTACTGCGACTATATCATCTGCATATCCTACTAAGAAGGAGCCATCAGGCATACCTATGTGGAGGATTTCGTCGTTGCTTATATTCCAGAGTTCTGGCTAGGATTGATCTTTGAGCTGCTGCTGACGTTATTTTAACACACTTCTCGCCTGCTTTGGTCTGGTATGTCAGCTTCCGACCCTCAAGATAGCTTTTATTATGTTTTCCCACTTGACACTGTTGAATGCATTCTTGATGTTCAATGTTGCAAGTAGTACGACAGGCCGCGAGAGATGATTGCCCTGTTGGGTTTTGAGTGCTACCTCAACGACTTCTTCAATTGCTCCGATTGTAGACCTTCGGTCCTGAAGCCGTGCTGTCTCGAGGAGAGCCCGCCGGCGCTTTCGGTCGCTGCAGCTTATCGGGGCTTGATCAGCTTCTCCAGCAACTTACCAGTTGTATTTAGCATACAGAGTGGTCGGTACGCTGATAGCGTTCCTGTGTCTCTTTTGCCTTTGCTGATCAATACCAGTCGCTGTATCTTCCAAGATTCGGGGAATATTCCACTTCGTATACACCTGTTGTACATATTAAGCAAGATGTTGGGTCGGCTTGCTATTATTGCTTTTAAAACTTCCCCTGGAATGTTATCAGGGCCCGGTGCCTTATGGTTCTTAAGGCTTTTGGCTGCTTTGACTAGTTCGTCTTCGGTGAAGAGCTCTACATGTTGCCCAGTAGTCTGCGGCATTGTGTTTGCTGGTCGAGCCGGATGGGAGGGAAAGAGCGTTTTGACTATGTTGTCCATTTGTTCTTCCTCTATATCAGGAAGTGCGCTGTTAGACATAAGCTTTTCATGACGATTTTATAACGTAATTTACGTCATTACAGAGAGCTTTCCAATTGTGCCGCTTGCTGGTATGGATGGCGATATTTAAGCTTTTTTGTCTCTTGTACATCTCCCTCTGTATGGTGGAGTCTGCCCTGCGCTTTGCTCTTGTAAGGAGACATGTGCGTCGGATACACTCTTCTCTCAGAGCAGCATTACATGCAGCTTTTATGGCTTCCATGGTATTATTTACTAGACTCTGGGTGCTTCCGTTGTGATAGACATCGAGTAGACACCTGTCGATTTCGTTGATAAGGAGGGTCTTTTTCAAGCGGTTTGCTTGGATCTGGGAACCATAATTGATTATAACCAAATCAATTTGCTTCTCCATGACTATTTGGGACAACAGATCATCCTCTATCCTGCTTCTATGTAATTTTGCTTGGAGAACTTTCACCGTCGATCTTTCCTGGCACTGGCAAGGCAGTTCGTGGCCCCAGGGAAGTGATTCAGCTCATTGAGTTTATCATGTGCACATAAACAGCATCTTGGTGGCTTCGTGTAAGTGTTCATCTTGTGTCCATTCTCTCCGCACCTAATGCACAGGTCACTACGGGCTGGTCCTCTGCAGTCCTTCCGCAAGTGGCCAACGCCAAAGCATCTGAAGCACTGCTTAATTTCGATGCACTGCTTTACTCGACACCGCGTCCATCCGATCTTAATCTTCTGCGCTTTCAGAACCTCAGTTGCGTCTTCTGTGGGTAGTATGACAAAGGCCCGTTTCAACTCTAAATTGTTGGCGTCTGTGAGCCGAACTTGCATTTCTTGACCCTTGTCGCCTATCACTGCCTTGATTGCAGAGACAACTTCCTCTACCTCTGTGAGACTGTCCAGGTCACATATCTCAAGCTTGCACCTTGGCTTGATGGCCTTCACTCATGCACTTTCCTTAAGCATGTCTTTGATGCTTTCACAAAGCTGATCAAGTTTGCTTAATTTGGTAAGTTCAACTAGAATGTCTCCTGTTCTTGTCTTCCTGACCGAGCGGAGAGAACTGTCGGCTTCATCTGGTTTCATTTTTTTCCTCCCTCAGAACTTCCACGTAGCTCCTTCCGCCTTCTGGCTTAATTAGCATAGATTCCGGCCGAGTTCGCGTCCTTGACTTAGTCTTATTTACCTTTATGAGAATATCAACTAATTTCGGAATTTTGCTTACTTGTGTTTTGTCATATTTTGACCTTCCCTTTTTGTGATTTACAGGCTAGAATCCATCATTCGGCTCCTTTTTTCTCACTTTTTTGCTCGAACCTTGTATCGCAGGATTTGTAGCGATTCTTTTCTGGGTGCCCAGAGCTGGTGTTTCAGTTTTGTAATGGTCCTGTTTGTCGGTGCCTTGCTTTTTCGCCCTACTAGCACTTTCTACTTCGGCGTTCGTCCAGCTCTTCCTGTAGCTTCCGATGATATCGAAGAGTTCAGACACACCGCCTTTAATGTCGATGTTTATATTTCGCAGCCTCCGCATATCATTCTTCATTCTTCGCAATACCCCTTTGCCTTCCTCTAGCGTTTCTTCTTTAAGGGTCCTCATCTTCAGAATCAACTTTTGCCTTGGAGAGCCGTGGGTGCGTATCACTCTTTGTTGTACGCTCGGGGTTTCCACATCTACAAGTGGAGTCTCCTCGTTGAATTGGGTCTCCTTTTCTCTTTCGAATGCTTGTGTGGTTTTCAGCGTTTCCTGAGTTATCTGGATCAGGCTCGCCTTTACTACTTGTGTCGCTCTTTGCTTTGGTGACCGCATCATCAAATTACTTCTCCGGGTCATCCCGCTCTCTTCTTTCTTTTGCTGTTGTTGTTGTATACTCATAGTGAATGGGTCCAAATTTTAAGCCGCTTTCTCCTCTCATACGTACAGTTGTTCGAAATGTTCCCATGGGTCCCTATGCAGGCAGTGAGGTCCATGCCAGGGTTGTTAAAAGACTTCATGGCTGCTTGCATTCAGAGCCAGAAGAGACATTAAGAAGGAGTCCTCTCACATGCATCTGTACCACCGACCTAACGGTGATGTGATTTGAACGTAAAGTCTCGCCGAGTTTTAATAGGACGGTGGTAACTGCAGTATTAGCCCAACAGCCATTTCGCCAGGGGTTCAGTCTGGGTACTAAGGTGTTGGAATACCTTAGTCATCAGCGATTGGATCTTCTTTCTGTCTACCGATCCGCAAAAAGATATTATAAATAGCCGTCCATTGTGAAGCAGACGCTAACCAGGACGCCGCCCGATTCGGGAACAAACCCGTTCTGGATTTCTCGCCCAGAGAGCCATTCCACCTGGTCAGGCTATGATGGACGTCGCCTTCTCACATAAGCAAGCGCACTGACGGGTGAAGGAGCTGCTTCCCGGGGTCGCCACGTGGAGGCGGTGGGATGCTTGGGACTTGTCTGGATGGATCGTACTGGAATTCTCCATGTTAAAGACAGACACTTTACCATTCAGCCATAGACCCCGACACCATAACAATAATATTAATAATAATAATAATAATAATTATAATATTAATAATAATAATAATAATAATAATAATAATAATAATAATAATAATAATAATAATAATAATAATAATAATAATAATAATAATAATAATAATAATAATAATAATAATAATAATAATAATAATAATAACAATAATAATAATAATAATAATAATAATAATAATAATAATAATAATAATAATAATAATAATAATAATAATAATAATAATAATAATAATAATAATAATAATAATAATAATAATAATAATAACAATAATAATAATAATAATAATAATTATAATAATAATAATAATAATAATAATAATAATAATAATAATAATAATAATAATAATAATAATAATAATAATAATAATAATAATAATAATAATAATAATAATAATAAATAATAATAATAATAATAATAATAATAATAATAATAATAATAATAATAATAATAATAATAATAATAATAATAATAATAATAATAATAATAATAATAATAATAAATTATTCTGGCTCTTCATAGTTGAACGGTGGAAACCTTTTATGATAGCTCTAAACTGCTGTTCTAGTTTCGGCGTTATTTAGGTCAGTAATTGTCTCTAGCAAGCTTAGAATTATTGATAGATTTGTAAATCCGAGAAGAGAGATTGGATTCGCTTTAAGATGTTTTGGTTTTTCGAGTTGAGGGAAGGAAGCAGTCCTGCTTGCAGTTTGACGTAAGGATTTTCCTTGTAGGGCGGATTTTCCATTTTCGGCGGGTGCTTCGTGTGCTACATCAGAGTCGACCTCGATTGTACGATTAGTATCGGCATTGGCATTATCTTTGTTGTCACGTTTACGGCTTTTGTGTTTTGGGCTGACCGTTGGGAAAGATTTACGTTTTTGCTTCTTTGACTGAAAGTGACGACATTACTTGGTTATCGAGAGCAGAATTGGTAAGCAAACACTTATTGTTATTTTTCTAACTGTAGTGCAGGGGTCTATGTCTGGGTCAGCAGCGCACGGTACATTGAACTTATTGATTTTATTGTCACTATGCATAGCTGCGTAAACAAACGAGCACAAAGAAGAGAACGCGATAAGCCAAGAAACACTACAGGCGTAGAAATGGATGTGTAAATAACTTTATTGTAAAATTTAAGTAAACACAGTTAGAATAAATATATAGTGCAGTTGCATATGCAAAGCCAATGAATATTAACCTTAAGGCAGGAGGGGCGATGCTATTTTTTATTGTTATATTGTATGTCACCAAAGGGCGATTGCCTTGGAGAGTGCAGGCACAATGCATGCCCGTCTGTCTATTTTAGAAGCTTAATCTCTATCCACCATACTAGTATGTGTTAAAGCCATCCATGGGTTCACACTAAATCAAATCAACAGTCTGCAATCACACTAATAAAATAGTCAAAACAAATCATTGGTAATATTGAAACGAGTTATTAAATTCGTTTTGTCTCCTTTAATTTGATGAGTCATAGAGTCGAACTAAATGAGTGTCATTTCGTATGTGTCGTTCTCACACTACTATGAAAATACATGGTATTCGGTTACTTACAGAGTCGAGGTGTAATTGAGTAATTACTTTGAGCGTGTGATGTTATTGTAATTTGCTGCATCTTTTTAGTCAGTCAAAATTGTGTTTCTAAGGCAGCGCACGTATTCTTTAATATTCTTTTTTAATTTAAACATTATCGAAATTTCAGTAAAAAATTAGTGGGGTTTTGGGTGAGAAAAGACATGAGGCGGTTATACCGTAGTGGACTTATATAGTTGGCGACCTATTGTGGATCATTAGGGTGCAGTCTCTTCATCTGCCGTCCCATCACGCCAATATTGAGGGCCTTGGCCAGCCCAAAATAGGAACAAATAAATTCGAATGCTGGAATTTTCAGACAACGGCCGAAAATATTAAATGGAAAAAATACTGAACTGAAAAGGGAGGCAACGAGGATCAGGAGCTGCTTAATGTTAGGATAAATACATTTAATTGTCATAAAATTGGTTCATATAAAAAACGTCCGCGACTTTTTTGGTACCTTTTTGAACAAAAATTGTCTTTATTCAGAATCAATTTCAATCAAGTACATATTGACCATTATTATCTATGACCTTTTGACATTTTCTGGGTAGCTTCATAATCCCATCGGTGTAGAACTTCTGTGGTTTATCAGCGTAAAATTTAGCCTAGTGATTTTCAGCGGATCTTCGGTCGGCCAATTTTTTACTATGAAGAATGTTTTGCAGAGACCGAAACAAATGGTAGTCAGAAGGTGCAAGGTTCCGGCAATACGGTAAATGCATCAAAATTTCCCAACCAAGCTCTGTCAATTTGTTCCCGGTCATCGAAAATGTCTGTGGCCTAGCATTATCATGATGGAAGACAACTCCCTTTCTATTGGCCAATTCTGGTTCGCTTTAAAAATGGTTCCATTTCGTTACGTTATATACAAGTTAACAATATAGAATAAGACCCCATTAGCTTTGTGCTGACCACATCAACAGCAAGATCAGCCGATGGGAGAATGCTGAGTCGGCAAGAAGGGAAACGTAGTAGCTGACTGTGCGTCTAGCGTACGTCGGGCGAACTGAACTTGACACCGCGCGTGCCAACGGAAGACCAACGTCTGCATTCTTAGGACTAAGTTAGATTTAGAGTTAGCGGCGGGAGAACGATTGAGCCAATTCTGAGCCATACTCGTGAAAGCAAGTTGTTGAACTGCTCACGAACTTGTAAAAATAAAAATATAACAAAACAGTACAGTTTGTTAAATTGGAGCCCAATTTCAAAAAAAAAAACGATCCTGGTCAACACAGACATGGAGCAAGTGCCGTGAGGACTTACAATAAAAGCCCACACTGTCAACACCAACGAGGGGCAATTGCCGTTGGAAAATAAAACAAGGAAACTTGCAGCCAGTGTCTACATCAACCGGGTCAATACCAACGGAGGATCAACCGGGCTGATATCTGGACTAAGAAACTAACAGAAAATATATAAGTAAGTAAGTAAATATTTCGACTCAAGAACAGGTATTTGACCAACAGATTAGCGAGAAAAACCAGCTTAAAGGGAGTATATATATAAGGGAAGTGTACGAAGACACAAAATTAATTGAGGGTGTAAAATGCGACGAATCATTGGACATAATAAAGTCTCTCCCGGAATATGAAGGAAAACACCGCCTATAGAATGTTTAAAAAATACGAGGATAGTTTCAAACATTAGCAGATAGTTGCGATAATTAAGAACAAGGCTTGGTTGCCTCGGTCTTGTTGTCTTACAATACCCCACTAAATTTCAAGGCAATAACCGCCCGCCTCGATTTCACGTACGCTAACAAATGGCCAATTCATTTAATAGAGCAGAAAATGTCCAGCAAGGAGGTCTAAAGATCGATAACTTTGTTAACCAACAAAACTATAATAACTCATGACGGAGCAGTAGCGTTAACATTGAACGAAAAATATAGGATGGACGCATTGCGTGTCTTTATTTCTATCGCGAGAAAGGCCAAAAGTGACATCCTATTTGCAGCTCGCCCGGGTGATCGCCCGACAGCACTTGCTTTGGCTCAACAAGTGGAGTCGAACCATGAGCGATATCGGTTCGCTACTAATTACGCAAAGAGCTTAGAAGAGCAACGGACAGAATAGGAACATCAGGGTACGGTAAACGAGTGTTGTATGTAGAAGCGTTCGCCGCACATACATATACAACAACGAAATTCAGTACAACAGTATATTAACTGCAGTGTTTCTAAGCAAATAATTCAAGTATCAATGATGCCATTATCGGTTAGAAATTTCATATGAATAGCAATTTATCGAACCGGTTTTTCCAAATTTTTTCCACTAAAACACAAAATGCAGCTAAGACCCGTATTATACTTATTAATTCAACTCTTAATTTCTTTCTCTCAACCCGTGTAGAGAATTTGACATTTCGGTTTGTGTTCGTTCGACTTTTTGCCGTTACTTTATTCATTCGTTTATATTTTATAAATTAAAAGTGCAAAATTACTGTGGTTCTGTCGATGACGAACTCTCAAAAAACTCTGTCATAGAAACGGAGTCGCTGCATTTTTGTTTCAAGCCTCTCTCGCGAGTTATAAATCGGGAATTAAGTCTAACTTGTGCTCATTAGTAGTTTCCTAAGGAAAGTTTTATTAAGGCGCAAGTATTAAACGATATCGTAGTTGTGAAGACTCTGAGTCTGGCGCATCAAGTGCTTCAGTCATAATAAAAATGTAGTGTTTTAATAAAAACAAGGATCCAAAAAACTCTGGTACAAACCAATATAAAACCTACGTTCTTCCTCTTCAAACTATCATTGAAGACGGCAGTACCACTGACTCTGTCAACGAAGTTGAATACCCGACACCGGAAAACCCCACATTGCAGCCACCAATTACTGCAAAAATGTCGTTAGCGGTGGTGCAGCTAAGCTTGATTAGCTTATTAAATCAATACACATTTGTTATTATGCAGTCAAAACCATTTCCATTGGTATACACATTTTTACTAACTAAGAAACTGGCTACAACGTCATTTGTACTGAGCTTCACAAGCATAACCTTGAGTTTTATACTCATGAAACAAGGCAAAAAAGGCAGTACTCTCTGGACTGAAGAAAATCTAGCAATGACAGCATCAAAATGCATAAACATGTTAATCAGTCGGGGACCCAAATGCATTGATGTAAAAACTATCGAAAAAACTACGCAAGCGGGATTTGTGCTACTGCTTTATGATGTTCATTTCAAAAACGCCTCAACCATATTACAAGACCTACGCAAGGGCCACTGCTGCATTATAAATGAATGAATAACTTTTAATGAATAAACTACATTATTCGTTCGGGCTCAATAAATAAGTAATTTAAAAGTAAATTTGATTTAAAATGCATTATTTGCGCTAGATATGTCAAAAAATCGAAGTTGAATACAGCTTATTCTACCTTTACTACCAGGCAAACAGAAAAAACCGCAAGCAACTGCAAGTGTCCCATGTGAAAACGATATCAAACCAGCTGCGCTACTGCGAATAAAGGAAAGACAAAGAAATGCCAGTATAACAAGAAGTAAAGCTTCCAATTTTTCAACTGCCAATATTTAGTGGTAAATTTGTGGACTGGCCAGGATTCAAAGAAGTGTTCCCACCACGTTTACACAATTGTACGAGTCTTACGGACTTGCATCGCTTTCACTATTTGAAGGATTCCTTGTCGGAGGATGCATCACGACACATCCAACATCTAACTCTAATGGAATCGAATTATCAAGTAGCATGAAAAATGCTAGAGAATATATACGACAAGAAGCGGGTGTTGTTTTAATATTACATGGATGGTTTTGATCAGCAATCGCTAGTTCAACGTGACGAGGCAAATTCTATGAACTTGTCGGTCATGTGTAAACTCCTTGAAAACCCCATATATTAGTTTACTATATGCTTAAGAAACTACCTGCTACTTTACGAGTGGAAAAGGAAAAACTGCTATCCTCGAGGCAAGATTTACCGACTTTCGACGAGCTTTGTAAATTTTTTGATGTTCGAACTATCATTACGTCCTCTAATTCGATTTCCAGTGACATCGACAAACGGGCGTACGAGTGCAAAGCAAGATGGATCAGAATCACTTGGCATTCAGCATTCAGTAAAGCAGTTAAATCAGCATTTACTGCCCGAAAAGAGGGTGCGTGTGTAATATGCGGCAGTGGTAATCATCCTGTTAGTAATTGTAAGATATTTTAACGAGATGTGCATGCCGGATCGGAGAACAGCATCGATTGTGTTTTAATTGTTTATCACAAAATCACCAGTCGGCGACGTGCGGCATTCGATGCAATTGTATGAAGCAGAACGTCATCACACCCTCATCCACCTGGAAAAACGGCGGGATCCTACGAATACGCCCAGGGACGCCCCACTGGGGCAGGATACGGGTACTCAGCAATTATCAACAAGTGTGATTAGTGGGTCATATGCAAACTTGTCTACAACAAAGTGCGAAGTTTTATTTCCCACGGTAATAATTACAACGGACAGCCATCACAGTTTCGAGCCTTCTTGGAGCAGGGCTCCCAACCGTCATTCATCACGGAGCGCACTGCACAACAACTGCGGCTTCCAAGGCAAACAATTCTATTAAAATTAACGATTTGGCCAATGCGAGGATCACGTAAGCATCGGCAGCAGTGGATTTAAGTTTTTTTTCTACATACGACAATAAGGTAAAATACAATGTTAATGTATACATTTTGCCTAAGGTGAGTCACAGAATACCAGATAAGACTATCTCAACATCAAGATTGAGTCATTTAAAGCATTTATGTCTCGCAGATTCGAAATATTATATTATTATATTATATTATTATATATATGATATTTGTGACGAACTTATGCTTACTGGGGCTCAGCGAGGGTCAAAAGGTTCTCTAATTGCTCAAAACCCAAAACTGGGATATATCATTTCCGGCCAGGTTGAGCAATGTGTGTCGTCCGTTGCCACGCATACAGTCAAAATGAAACGGGACGATGACACCGAGGAACTTAAAAGCATCTTATCTAAATTTTGGGAACTACAACAGTTCAGCGAGGGATCCGCAGATTTCACACACGAAGAGAAATGATGCGAGAACTTCTTCGTGAACACACATTGTCGATTATCATCAGGCAAATATCTTGTAAGGCTTCCTGTACTCACGCATTTGAATCCAACACTGGTTATTGGATCATCGTAACGATCCGCAGGAAAACTTGTTACACTTAGACCGACATTTACAATTGGACAGTGATTTGAATAAAGTTTACACGCAAATGATTAACGAGTATTTACGTTAAGGTAATGAAAGCTGTAAGGCCAGAATATATGAGAGGTGCAACCAAGGGATCAGTTGGGAGGGTCACGAGCACCTACCTACTCTACAATCCAGTGTTCAAGGAATTTCCATCTATAACCGAAGCCCGAGTGGTGTTTGACGAATCAATGAAAATTATTTAACGACATTTTAGCTACCGGACCAAAGCTTCACATGAAATTACCTGCGGAACTATTTCACTGGCGTTTATTAAAATATGCATTAATGCTGATATTCAAATGATGTACAGATGTCGTTGGGGAAGACGCACAATATCAGCGCATATTGTGGCGAAGTAAGCAGATGGAGCACATAGATAAATTCTATTGTTCATCTGTAATGTTTGGCAGTAGCTCTGCACCGTTTCTTGCAATTAGAGTCATGCATAATTGGCAGCAGATGAGGAGAAAAGGTACCTGGCTGCAGATGTAGTCAAACACCAAATGTACGTTGATGACATATTATATGGAGGGGATAATCTAGCACAAGCAGAAGCAGTGAAAAATTAAGTGATTGGAATGCTGCGCAGTGGCACATTCAAGTTACGTATATGGGCAAGTAATTTTCAGCAATTACTTCATAACATACCTTCGGATCATTTGGAAACAAAAGTTGTGTCGGATTTGCAAACGAGCGATACTGTACGTGGAATTTACTGGACTTTGCATTCGTTTCCGTGTAAATTTTGATATTCTAACTAGTAAACTTACAAAACTATTAATTCTTTCTAAAATAGCACGTCTCTTTGACCCGTTGAGATGGTTGAGTCCGATTGTGGTTACTGCGAAAGTCTCAATGCAAGTCTTGTAGAAAACCTAATTGAACTGGTGCCAATGATTGTGCGAAACGATTGGACCAAATTAATCAAGGAACTGCCAAATATCTCTGTAATTCGAATACCCTGATATGTTGCAGGATGTCCATCGATCGTTGCTGGACAAATGCATATCTTCTGTGATGCGTGTGCCCGAGCCTAGGATGCGGCAACTTATCTATGTGTACCGACAGGAGATGGCCAATATAATGTTGAGTTACTATTTGCGAAATATAGAGACACGCCTCTTAAACCACATCGAGCAGAACTATGCACAGCTGTAGTTACTGCCAAAATCTATGAAAATTGCAAAATTCATTTGAAGATCAATGTTAATCAATTAAAAAACTATTTTTTGGTCAGATTAAACGATTACCCTAACTTGGATTCGAGGAGGCCCGGCGCACTCGAAGACTTTCGTGTCAAATCGAATCAATCAAATTTTGGAGTTAACGGAAAATCGACAGTGGCGCCACGTAGCTTGAGAAGACAATCCTGCGGACCTACTGAGCCGAGGAGTGAGTGCTTCCAGATTAGTATCAAGACCGCTGTAGTGGCATGGGCCGATTTAGTTGAAAGACGCAGAGGCAAACTGGCCCAAGGGGTCACGTAACAAGGAGTCAACATCAAATCGCCAAAAGGAGATTCAGGGACATAATACGCCTGCTATGGCAATTATTAAACTTACTAAGCCATTGATCTTGGAGAGCTACTCATCTTATACACAACTAATACGCATTCCACCATACATAAAACGTTTTGTACAAAATTGTCGAAGAACAGGGACGGATCGCATAATTGAGCATATGTCGTCAGCTGAAATGGCTAAAGGACTTATATTAGTAGTTCGTTTTGTTCAAAAGTGTTCATTTCCTGCAGAGTGGAGGAAGGCTTTGTCTGATGGGAAAACACTTTCGAAGGACAGTACTATATTGCACTTGAACCCGTACTTTGACACTGACGAACACATCATACGGCAGATTACGCGAAGATTTGTTACCTAAGAACGAGAAGTACCCTTATATTTTACCGTATAAACATCGCGCCATTAACATGCCTGCACTTTACATGGTGACTCTGCACTTACACGTAACTACGTTAGAAAATTCTTTTGTATTGTGAATGGCCGTATTATTTATTATTATACATAAATGTCTCTTTTGTTACAGATTGAAACCTTGGTTCGCAGGGCAGCAAATGGGAAGTTTGCCCTCTGTACGCGTGCGGCCAGCAAGAGCGTTTTCGTCTGTTGATATCGGTTATGCAGGTCCGATCAATATTTCGCCATCGTAGATCAGAGGTCGTACCGTCCTGAAAGGATAAATAGCGATTTTTGTTTGTTTAGCCACCAAGGCTGTCCATCTGGAGCCTGTTGGGGACTTGTCATTGGACGAATTCTTAGGAGCATTGCATCGATTCATTGGCATACTCAGATTGTGTAGTGACATCTACAGTGATTGCGGCAGGAATTTTGTTGGTGCCAATAAGAAATAGCACTCTGACATAATCGCCTATAAGGCTTTCAGCACAAAGTCAGTTCTACCGGATTTGTCGAATGAAGGAATTAACTTTCATTTTAATCCACCCGCCGTCCCATATTTTGGGGGGCTATGGGAAGCTGAAGTCAAGTCCATGAAGCATCATATACAGGCCCAAAATGAGGGGTTCCCAACCAATCGTTGGCCATTGGGCCGAATTCTCGAAACACACGCGGAATCGGATGGCCTAGTACGAGGTGTCACTCTCTAAGCGAACAATGGTGTTCCAAAGCGACCAGTTGTAAAGCTATGCCCTCTACTTTCTCAGGATAATTGGTCGAATCATAGAACCGGCACTACCAGTTAATTAATGTTTAATTGCGCTATATCATTTCAGTGTTTGAGTTAGGGGATGTTTGGCGGCTGTCAGAACTGGGGGGAGAATGTTCAGTCTACGCCAGAACAAACGAGCAGCTGACAACAGAAAAGCAGCTGAGATCAGAGGAACAGCTGAAATGGAACCTTTCTTGTTCATCCCATGCCGACAGTGCTCCTACATTTGTCTCATTCTTACTTCACACCCTCCCATTATTTTATGTTTATTATTTGCTGTGGTATTGGCGCCAGAAATCACACGCCTCAAAAGAGCCAGAGGAAGACAGAAATTGTACAAATATATAAACCATATTATAATTTGGTTTTTAAGAAGATTGCCGAAGTTTTCTTTAATTGTGGGCGAGGTTGGTAGACTGACAGCAATAACGACCAAAACTCCAGTATCGGTTCGGTACCCATAAAGCCGCTTATGCAGATCGACTAAAGGCCGTATCATACTTCCAACAATTTGGAGCTCCGCCCACGTAGGACTCAGCGGTAGCCAACACAGCAGGTTATAAATATATTGTAACTTTTTAACGATATCTTTACATACATGAATTCTAAATCTTTAGTATCATCTTGCTTCTAGCGTCAAACCAGTGAATTAAAGTTATAAAGGAAAAAAAAAATATATATATATAATTACATAAATTTTCATAACATTGTTTAATAAATTATTAAAAAGAAATATTTTAATTCCGCGGAATCTGTGGAAAGCGCTTATTTGTTGTCTTCTCCGATCTGCACTGCTGGTCGCTCCTACATGAGTGACCAGGCGGACCACAGTGCCATAGCCATCAAAAAACAACTCCACGCTGCATAGGGATCTTGCCGTGCCAACTGTTATGGAGGTGATTAATTCTCACAGCTGCCGCTATCACTACAGACTTTTGTCGCACCCAAATCCTCTAGCTTTCTCCCTCACCCGTATCTCAACAAGGCGTAGACTGAAGAGGCTGCACCCACATGATCTCCCTCTAAGAAGGATACAGCCTTCTATAATTAATTAAGTTAGTATAAGTCTAATTTTTTATTTTTATTGTCACGTCATTATTTTTTAAATCCGACAAATGTTTTATGCAGTTTACTGCGTTTAATGTTATAATTTAATTTAAAAAAAAAAAAAAAATTTAGTATCATCAAAAAATAACAATTTTGAAGAATACGAAGAAAAAACAGAAAGTTCGGCGTTGAGAACACTAGCACGAAGCCAAGTTTCACCAAAACGATAATGACGAAAGAAAAAGATAAACTGTTAAGAAACTATTTCGCGTGTTTAGAAATAATTCCTCTACCATTTTGAATGAAGTGTAAGTTTAGAGAACACGTTTAGTTTTTTGTCACCTCAGAGAGGGGGCTGAGGTAGTGCTAGTGGGTAAGTTGAAACGCCTGTTTTTATTTTATTTTTTTATTTTTTTTTATATTTTCCATATGTCGTGTACATATGTCTTTATTTTTTATTAAGACTATTAGTACATGGTTTAAACGTTATTTTAGGGTTGTAACTAATTTATGTGAGCAGATCACAAAAGTTTTTCATTTTTGTAAGGATGTAGGGGAAAAAAAACAAAATAGTAACAAAAATAATATACATTTAAATTAAATTAATGCAATTATAGAGCAAAATAAAGTAAAATAAACATAAATGTAATAAGAATATAAAATACAAAAATAAACACATTAAACAAAAAAAAAAGAGGTATTGAGATATATATATATGTATAGCTTCGAATTTATTGAACCAGATCCACTGGCCTTGTCCTCTGTAACCTGCGTCTACATTGTAGTTCCTGTATTGGTAGTAGGTTGACATCAACATTTGGGTGTTGGGTAAACTTTGTCTGGAAGATACGACTTATTTTTGTAATCTCTTCTGTTAGTGTTGGAATATTAAGATCACGATGCAGATCAATGTTAGTTATATACCACCCAGCCTTGGTGATCATACGAATGATTTTTGATTGTTGTCTTTGTATTATGTCTGTATTTGATTTTTTGGCCGTTCCCCAGATTTGTGCTCCGTACGTCCAGATTGGTCTTATAATGATAATGGCTTTGTAGATCAGTATTTTGTTTTCTAATCCTCAGCTTGATTTGATCCTGTTTTTTAAGTATATGGTATTTCCAGTTGAGTTTGTTGTCAATATATAATCCTAGGTATTTGACTACATTTTCAATTTTTACGTCAGCTCCGTCAATCGTTATACGAGGTGGTGTGAATTTAGTTTTAGTTGTATATATAACATGTACTGTTTTGGTATTATTTACTTTTATTTGCCACTTTTCAAACCACCTTAGGGTAGTATCCAGATGCTGTTGTAGTTTGGATGTTTCTATGTTTACTTGTCTATGTGCGCTAAGTATTATAGTGTCATCAGCAAATGTGGCTATAATTAAAGCGTCGTCATTTGGTGATGGTATGTCCGCTGTAAAGATAGTGTATAATAACGGTCCTAGTACACTTCCTTGTGGTACGCCTGCTTTGATTTTTCTTAATGTGGAATATTCATCTGAGTACTTAATGAAAAAATGTCTTTCTGTGATATAGTATACTAATATCTGTAGTACGTTATGCGGAAATATTTTGCGCAATTTGCTGATTAGTCCTTTGTGCCAAACTTTGTCGAATGCCTTTTCTACATCTAGAAAAACTCCTATACAGAACTTTTTGTTGTCAAGATCGTTTAAAATTTTATGAGTCACACGATGGATTTGTTGTATGGTCGAGTGTTTTCGTCGAAAGCCAAATTGGTGGTCAGGTATTATATGTTTGAGTTCTACAATAGGTAACAGTCGCTGGCACAGGAGCTTCTCGAATATTCTTGACAGAACTGGAAGTAAGCTAATTGGTCTATATGATGCTGGATTATATACGTCTTTACCAAGTTTTGGAATTGCAATGACTTCAGCCACTTTCCACACTTTAGGAAAGTAATTTAATCTATTTATCGCGTTGAAAATATTACGTATGTATACCACTGCTTGAATTGGTAGCTCCCTTAAAAATTTTCCGTCAATTTTCTCGTATCCGGGTGCTTTTTTGGGCTTTATGACGTGCTGTATACATTTGAGTATTTCATTTGTGCATATTTTTTTAGGCGAGTTGGCTGGGGAGTGACTGTCGAGTTTATATGACAGTCATCTTCGTTGATAGTTTCATCAGCAAATATTTTTTCATAATAATTCGCTAGAACTGTCGCCTTGTCTAGGTTCGTTACTGCCCATGATCCATTGTCCATTTTTATAGGTGCCTGGTGTATTGTTTTATTTGTCAGTTTTTTTGTAGCTTTCCACAGGGAGTAGTCGGTAAAGCTTGTCGGAGTTAGCCTCTGTAAATACTTCGTGATTTCATAATTTTTCTGATTTTGGAGATATTTTTTAATTTCTTTAGTTGCCTTGTTATATTTATTTTTCGCATCAGGGGATCTGCAAATGGTCCATGCTTTTTTCAGTTTTCGTTTTGTGCATATCAATTTGCGAAGCGTAGGGATTGTGTATCGTTTTGCATGGTGTATTATCTTGTCCGGAGTTGCTTGCAATACTGCCTTCTCAATGGTATCGTTTAGTTGGACTATAGCTGATTCTACGTTGTCGGGTGATCTCAGTGGAATGCTTGTATTTAAGTTAGTGTTAATGTAGTCGCGATAGGTATCCCAGTGAGTTTTGTTGTTGTGCCATAGTTTGGACTTGGTTGTGTTCACTTCAGTTGAATTAAGTTCGAGTAGTATAGGTGTATGGTCTGACGATAGTTCCAGTCTTGGTGTTATGACACATTTATTTAAATTTATGTCTTTGAGTATATAAAAGTCAATGAGGTCTGGCTTTTTATTTTTGTCTGTTGGCCATTACGTGGGTACGCCGGTACTAATATGTTTAGCTGGTTATAGGAATTGAAGCAGTACGTTATGTTTAATGTTTTGCTTAATAATGGTAGCAGTCCCACCGTGTCCTGTACCGTCGGGATGGCTTGTGTGGTACATCTTGTATCCACTTATGTTCATGTGCTGGCTACTTGTATAGTGTGTTTCCGATATCAAAGCAATGTCAATGTAGTTGTTGTGTAGGAAAATCTGTAATTCATTCAGGTGATTTTTTAATCCGTTTGCATTCCAAGTTAAAATTTTTATTTTAATATCCATTCTTGTTGTCGAGTTTTGTCAATAGTACTGTTATGATGTTCATCATATTACTCATTTGTTGCGCTAGTTGTTTTATTATATCTTTTATTTCCGCTAAATCTTTTGAAAATTCGGTCTTTTTTTCTGTGTTTTCACTAGTCTCGTTTTTGTTGGTTTCGTTTTTGTTGCTTTCGTTTTTATTGTGTTCCTCATCTTTTTGTTGAGGTTGTACCTGATTTGTGGGGTTTCTACGGTTACTGGCTGCTGTTTGGGCGTACGTTATTCCAATTTTGACTTTGTTTGATGTCTGTTCTACTAACTGTTCTACTAACTGTCTGTTCTAAATTAAATACATATTGTTTAATATTTATGTTTTATTTTATTAAAAACATCTGCATTGCGAGCAGGACGTTGTATCTTTATGAGTTCCGAACAGAGACTGCCCTAAGTTGCTTAAGATTCTAACTTTACACTTAGCTTAGCCCTGATGTTGCTAACGTCAGCTTCCCACGATGCAGCCACATTCTAGTCTACGCTGCAGTTCGTGTACGGAGTGCTGGATGTCCGCTGATGTTGCTTACGTCAGCTTCCCACGATGCAGTCACATTCTAGTCTACGCTGCAATTCTTGTACGGAGTGTTGACGCTAACTTGCCATGGCTCTGCACGTCTATGGTGTCGAAAGTCTGGTAGCCGGACACTAATCAAACACATCGTCAGCTATTTCGGAGTTGCGGGCTTGATCGTGTTAACTCCTCTCTTGCTTAAGTGGTGGCCGTCCTCGGACTCCTTTAACCTATCAATAACAAGCTGTAGGCTAAGGCTTTGCTGTCTTCTTTGTCTCTATTGGATCGTCTTGAACACAGCATAGCGGTAAGCTGCGGCCTTTTCACAAAGCTGTTTCGATTCGTATAGGTTGTTTAATTTACATGAATCGTATCGTCAAAGGCGAGCAAATAGGTTACGGTCTGTTCCGGGAAGTTCTTCTCTTTCACCGTAACTGTGTCATAGGTGTTAAAGATGATAACGTTGTCGACTACTACCAAGGGCTCGAAGTAGTTTGCCCTGGTGCTGCAATCCGCGACATCTCCGGAGTAAAGTTGTTGCGCACAGATAGCGGTTGATGATTCCTTACAGAAGGTTGAAATAACGGTAGTCTCGCAGTTCTCAATAGCGAATATTTTGTGTCCGCATTCGGCTACGTTGTTGTTGTCAGCAACGTAAATAATCGTTCCATTATGCGGGAAAGGAAAGATACAAATTTTCTTAGAGACTAACTTACGATATTTAATTATAAAGTGTAAAAACTCGTTATTTTTATATTTATATATATTTGTGAGCTGCTCATTGATTATTGTTTTTAAATCGGTATTGTCTAGTATTGTTGGGTTTATTTCATGGATCCTTGCAAGTGTTATGTAAAGCATTAATTGTTCTATTTCGCTGATTAGCATTCTGTTTATAGCTAGAATAATTTCATATAGGTGGCCTGAATCAATTTGATTGCCCTTTGCATTCCTTAGTAAAATATTAAATCTGTCTGTTAATTTATTAATCTGACTCTGTATCCTGGTATTTATAATCACTTGCTTGTGTTGGGAGTCGATAAGTTGTCTGTTTTCAAATTTAATGTACTCAAAGTCATCAAAATCAGGGGTACCAGCAACCACCTTCAGAATAGTTCCCACGAAATTTATAACGAGAAAGATGGTCTCTGGTTTATTTTGCTAACTATTTCTATTTTAGGTTATCCTTATGTACTACCCTCCCGTTAATAAGTACCGTAGTGTCCAAGTCGGCTTCTACTACTTCCTCAACACACAAAGGTGTGAGCTTGTTTCCCAGCCTTCTATTGGCCTTAACGATAATCTTTTCAACTGGATGGAAGACTCGATTTTAACTTGATACCTTATGCCTGATTAACTGATCCTCCTGAGCTTTCTGAAGCTTGTTTCTAATTTCTTCCTGGAAATCCGGAGGAGAAAAATGAATTACCTCGAGAGGTATTTTATTCTTTACAGAATGGATGCTTCTGTTATACTCAATCGTTGGCTGCAAGATTAACTCAATGGTATCGTCAATTTCCCATTCTAAGCGTCTTATGAAATCATTCAACAACCAATGGACAGGGTTGTGCTATGAGAGAGTTCAAAAGAAGTGACTTAATTATCTCAGAGTTTAATGATGGTTCATTATCGCAAAATACTGTTCTTGTATTTGGATAAATATTTATTAACTGGAGAATTCTTGGCTTGACATCCAAAATTATCCATGAGGGTATTGGCTGGACAATGGCAAATTTCGAAAATTGATGAAGGTTAGGAAATGTTTTCTGTCTGTTGAATATATGTCTATCTTCAACATTTCACCCGCATCACAAGGAATCGGGGTTTCGCCCGTTACCTGTTTTGTCGGGTGTCTGTCGTATTTGGTTTTCTCGCAAATTTGGAAGTTTGCGGCGACTTCGTTTGCCATTCTGAACATCTTCGGAGAGAAGTAGTCCAATAGGATTTGCTTTACATTTCCTTCGGCTGCCCTATGGGCACGGTTATGTTCGGCGACTACAATCTCCTTTTGTTCTTCTTTTATGAATATGTCAATAACGAAATTTTCAGTATACCAAAATCTGTTTGAAGGAAAAGCCTCGAGTAGTTCCTGTTGTATCTGAGCCAGCGTTGGTAGGCTGCAGTAAATGGCATTAACTACATTAGATTTTACGACGCCGTTGATGGTATCTACAAGTTTATTCTTATATGAGTACGCAATAAAGTGTCTAGTCTTTTCACCAAACATTATGAGATTCCGATATGAATCTTTCTGAGCCTCTTCTATAACAATTTGATTTCTGAATCAATTGACTGGTTTTTCGTTCTTTTCGATAGCATAGGTTAAGGAAAATTCGCTGTGAATTGTTGCTTCCGTAGATTCTTCTTCTAGGGCATTGATGTGTTGTCGTGACAGTGCGTCAGCAACGTGGTTTTCTTTACCGGGCTTGTAGAAAATTTGGGCGTTATGTTCATCAATGTACGCTTTCCAACACTTAATCTTAGCGTTCGGGTTTCGGTCTGAAACAGCGAACGTAAGAAAATTTGGGCGTTATGTTCATCAATGTACGCTTTCCAACACTTAATCTTAGCGTTCGGGTTTCGGTCTGAAACAGCGGTCTGAAACAGCGAACGTAAGTGGTTGAAGGTCGTTCAAAATTTCATTCTCTAATTATAACATTTTTATTACTTGTTCATATATCCCTCCTTCATCCTCCGACTCAGTCTACTTGGATCGAGCAAAAGCTATCCAGAATGTATTAAAGCTCATTAATAACGCCGATATTTCGCTTCTTTTGGGTGATTTTAATCTTCCCTCTATTAATTGGATTTCTTTTAGTAGGCAGCGTGTAGATTAGTCGGACGAGCTGAGAAAAGGATATCACTCAATGATTTTCTAGTCCCTGAAATGAACACGCGTAGGGCGTCCATCCTACACTTTTCGTTCATTGATGCCGCTATGGCGCCATCATAAGTCATTACTGTCTGGCAGTAAAGTCAATTTCCGCTCTACCTCGTCGTCAACTGTAAAAGCGTCATGCCGCCCTGTCGCAAAGTAGACATTTCTTGTTCTATTAAATAGATCGGTCGTTTGCCGGAGTACGTGAAGTCAAGGCGCGCGATCATTGCCTTAAAATTCAATGGGGTATTAAACTATGCTAGTACTGAGTCGGCTGGGCCTTTAATCTTGTTTCTGATAATAGCAACAACCTGGTAATGCCTCGAACTACCATCAAAGTTCTGAAATAGTTTATAGGCAGTGTGAGCCTCCTGCCGCCATAACACGTAAGACTCCTCCTGCTTTCCTTCGAAATCAGGTAAAAACTTGACAAAGTCCAATGATTCCTCACACCTAACACCCTCGACTATCCAGGTATCTTCATACACTGCTAACTCTGGTGCACTAATAGTGACGTCATCGAGTCGTTAGTTCACGTTCCTTAACTGTTATTCAAAAGTTTCTCTTTGCATGCTGAGGGCGCTGCTTACTGCGACCTCAATTAGGGTTCTTACTTGGTCTGGTTAGACTATTTCTACATTTCACTGATTGCCGGATTGTCAAAACTATACTTTCGCTTTCTATTTAACCTAATTTATTTTATTCACCGTAAGGGTTTTCTACTTTGAGGTTACCTTTACGCATATAGGATTCACTACCGCTTTCTCTAACTTTGCCTTTAACACTTGCAATGACACAATTTTTTATCCCGCTATTTTAACACACATTTATTTTGTAAATTAGCACAGATTTATTAACAATGAGCATTCCACTTACACACTTGATTTCTTAGACCTACTGTCTACTCTAATATTCCAGTGTTGTTCCAGTAGCTTCCGTATGTTTTCTCGTCTGGTGTTCCGCTGATTGCTCCTGGTGCGTTTTGAAGTGTTAAAACATTTCATCACTTATATGGGATTTTCACGGTTTGAAAGTGTTAAAGACTTTTTTAAAGTTCGTATATTTTTTAAAAATGTCGTTCAGTTTATTCGATTTTTCACGGGCGCGGTATTCACTCGCGCCCCACGTTGGGCGCCAATTAAATACATATTGTTTAATATTTATGTTTTATTTTATTAAAAACATCTGCATTGCGAGCAGGACGTTGTATCTTTATGAGTTTCGAACAGAGACTGCCCTAAGTTGCTTAAGATTCTAACTTTACACTTAGCTTAGCCCTGATGTTGCTAACGTCAGCTTCCCACGATGCAGCCACATTCTAGTCTACGCTGCAGTTCGTGTACGGAGTGCTGGATATCCGCTGATGTTGCTTACGTCAGCTTCCCACGATGCAGTCACATTCTAGTCAACGCTGCAATTCTTGTACGGAGTGTTGACGCTAACTTGCCATGGCTCTGCACGTCTATGGTGTCGAAAGTCTGGTAGCCGGACACTAATCAAACACATCGTCAGCTATTTCGGAGTTGCGGGCTTGATCGTGTTAACTTGTATATTAATGACGACGTGGCCTAGTTCCGATAGCTCGTTCTTAAGTTCGTCAAGGTCAGTGGCGTAGTGCATATTCCTAAGTAATGTTTTGAATCCCCGCTCCTCTTTCGGCTTAAAGGTGTAGTATTTAGTTTTGTTTTCCCTGAGCATCTTAACCACCGCCGAGTAGTTCGACGAGTCATTTGTCTGTACGCATACTTCGTTGTTTTTAATTGTTTTTAAAATGTAGTTTTGTTGTATTATGTTTTTCAGAGCTTTGTTTAGTACGTTAATTTTTTCTACGTCCTGTACGTATATTGGTGGTGGCTTGTGAATTTTAGTAGATGGTCGAGGTTGATTTGGCGCATTAGAATTTGCTTCTGCACCAATGCCGTCTTCAGCCGTGTTAGGCGCGCTCAGCCAGTACTTTTGCAGTGTTGTTTGTGTTGTCGTTTTTGTTTTGAGTTTTTTTCCTACTTTTTTTACTATTGCTATTTTGTTCGGAAGTGTTGTTGGGAGAGAGCTTACTACGGTTGCATTTTATTTTTGACTCTTGTGGGTTTTGATTGGTTGAAGATTGGTTGAATGTTGTTGCCGAAGAGAGGAAGCAAATTGGCATTGTAGCTGAGAAAGATGACGTGGTGGTTGTTGTAATTAGTGAGATAGTAGCTGATGTCTGCGTTGTTGTTTTTGTTGTTGGTTGGAACGAGGAGAGTGGCGTCGTTGGTGAAGCGCATTGTGCACTCCACGGCAGAGACTGCATATTACCTGCTGCCATGGAACAGCTGACAGTTAGTTGAGTGGTAGGGCGAGAGGCTCCTTTTGTTTGAATTGATGATCCGTTATTGTTTTCACTTTGTGAGTGTGTAGCTGTTTGTTGTATTGCGGGAGAGCAAGAACGCGCTCTCTCGAAATTAACGGGTAGTGAGTCTTGGTGTGAGTCACTGATGTTGATGCTGTTTTTTGAACCGCTTGTTAATGTGCCAAGGTATTCGTTGGTGTTATTTATGCGGACAGCTGTTTGAGCGTGGGGTACGCTCATGCTGTTCCTTGATGGATGATTTTGTTTTTGCGAGCTGCACGCAGTCGGGGGACTGCGTTCAACAGGCATCATGAGATAAGAACAATTGATTATCTTGTCTCTTGATTTAGTTTTTGTGTTGTTAAATTCGGAAAGCTAAAGGAGACGACTTGTCGACTTGACAGTGCACTTGCGAATGAATGTTTTTATCTCATGGAAAAAATTTATGGACCACCATATGGGCAGACCAGGAATGAGTACCAAAAATCACGGAAAACTGAGAGCTGTCTCTAGGACTAACAAAATTTAGTTTGCGAATTTTAATATTCGAAAGACTGTAAACTTTGAAAGAAATATGGCTTGCGATCTCGTAATATCTTGTCGTATATGTCCTTATCCAATCTAGAAAGGAAAACCTGTTTATGTTATGTTTATGTTTATGATGTTCCGTCAGTTTTAAAATACCCGGTGATGAAGTAGAGGCAGTATTAGCCTGCAAAGAACTATTAGTAGGAGAGGAATCAGAGCCAGGTAATTCCTTAGCTTTTGACATACACGTGTTCTTTGACCTCAACGACTTAGGAAAAAATACGTTTTTTTTAATGAGACTGTAATTGATGCAGCAATGCATAATAAAATATAATATTAGAAAATAAAGTATAACAAAATCTGGAAAAATAAAGATTAAAATGCAGTGCACATCATCCATTCCATTCCATCCGTCTCCTCGAACATCCATTTCTCATGTTCAATATTTTCTAAGCCATTTTAACTAATGCTTATCCATTGGACTCATCTCAACTCTCTTTAAAAAAAAAACCGTACTACCTTTTTAATATTCAATAGTTTAATAAATATTTAATCAAATATATCCTAAAAAAAAGAACCTAACCGAAATTTTGTCATCAAGAGGGCGCAACCTTCCGTATTTTTTATTTTTGTGATTTGTTGATCAACTATAATTTTTAATACTTATATTTAATTAGCAGTGTCCCGGCGTTGTGCTGCCTACTCCAGGGTTTGACTTTTGGGTGGCATTTCGTACTCTCCATTTGTTTGATTTTTATTTTCATTCGAATAGTTTAACATTTCGAAATTGTATAGTTTGAGCAGCACTGGCAGCAATTCTCAGAGGCTACTTTGTTTTTTTGTATTTTATTTTTATCTATACAGTTTGAGAAGCATCTCCAAATTGAGTTGGTCGTAATATTTAGCGAATTCAACGATATTTTAGCACCAAACTTAGCCACAAACATGCCTTATGATGACATCTACCAAATATACCAGTTTTTATGCTTAGTCAACCGGTGGCGGATTCCATAGGGATCAGACAGACGGCCAGAAAAACGTACTTTTTTTTATAGATAGATAATTTAAATATTTTTTTAACAAAATTAGTAATGTGTGGCCCCGCCTTTGGTGACAATCACTTTATAAAGTCGATTCGAAATTGAATTGTAAACGTGTTTAATGTCGTTTAAGGAAATGGTGGACCAAGCGTCTTTGATGATTTCGATGAACTCTGCTTTTGTTGAATACGGTTTTCCGGACCCGTACACTTTTCTAGCCAAACGTTCTCGATGGTATTTAGGTCAGAGGAATATGGTGACCACTCAAGAACATCAACCTATTATCTCTGACTCCACGATTTCACGGAACGGGCAGTGTGAAACGAAGCATTGTGGTTCAGAAAATTCCATGTCAGATGTTCCTCTTTACATATGTCCTGAAAATAATAGTTATAGTTATCAGGCTCTTCCAAATTAAATTTCTTTACATCTGAAAAACAACAGTATACCTCTCAGAAAACCACGACATATGTGTATTAAATGGTGGTCCTTTTTTGTCTCTGTCGGTGTGGAGCTCTCCTAATTTGGATCGTTGATAAGCTCGCTTTAACACCAGTTTCTTCCATGACTTTGGAAGACGATTCGGGTATATGATGCTTCCCTCAGTATAGCTCTCTTGTCTGTTTGAGAAACCACTCGATTAATACCGCCCTTGAAGTTTTTTCCATAGTTTTCTTATTACGAAGAAAAGTGGCAATGGTTTTTCTGTGTCTGCCAGTTTTTTCAGCAGTTTTATGTAATCATAGTCCACACTTAAAGTATGTTCCAACTTTTGATATCACTCTTCTTTTATTTTGCAGTAATTATAGAAATCTCGTTGTTTAAGCTGCACACAAAAGTTTGCGACTGCAATTGCAAAATTGGGCTAGATAATTAAATTCCTTTTGGGGCGCTAATCTGATCTCGCAAAATTAATGCAATCTGTTTCGTCCAAAATAAAATAAACAAAAAAAAGAACATAAGATCTATCGATCTTTATTTTCTGATCAAAGAGACAGCAGATGAGAATTGTAAAAACAAAACATAAATTACGAAGTTACGTGCAATAGGGAAAGAGGAATTAGCAAAAACAAATGAGTCAGGCAGTTGCGCTTATCTGATGACGTACAGTGCATATAAAACTCTATTATTAAAACAAAAAACAGAAAGCTTAAAAAGCACAACGAAGCTCACAACGCAAGCGAAAAATATTTAAATCAAGTAACAGCTCACAGTGAGCAATTGTAAACATCATAATGAGAGAGTGTAAAAAAAGCAAAAATTCTCCATAATGACCAAATATTATAATTAGCGAACTCAGATCCATAGTAAGTGATCCAGAGTGAAACTTATGAACAATTAGATGAATATACACAGGTAGCACGCAAAGGTGCCTGTTAGTAAAAAAGCCAACGTTTATCATATTTGTGACTTGTTGAAACAGTTGTTTTATCAGACCTTTCGTCTCGACAACGACAGTGTTTGTGTCAATTCGCCATTTGTTGGATTCGTTGGTTGTTTCATTTTATTCTTTTCGCTATTTTTATTGTTACTCTCGTTATTAGCTGCACGAGCGTAGGATAAACCTGTCTTGATTTTATTCCTGTTTTAAGTCTCGGTTAAAGTCTCTGCTACTGTCTCAGTCGGACCTTGTGGGCTATTTTCCACAAGCATCAAGTTCTTTTGACTTCGCGCCCTTTGTAGTTTGCAGTATACAACCGCAGAAGTCCCATTTAATTTGACCGTTGGCTTAAAATTTTCTGTCGATTGTCTTGTGTTTAACAGCGCATTTAACGCAGATCAGATATCTGGTGAAAAATTTCTCGTGTGGTCAGATTTATGACAATTTGAGAATTGTAATATTATGCGTAAAAATGGTTTTCGTGCAGAGTGGTGGGATATGTTATAAATGTCTTTGTTATTTGTGTAGTTTTTCAATTCAAAGAAGAGTAATGGAAGCTGTTTGCTCGTGACTTTTTGTTGGATATGGGGATGTTTATGATGTTCATGACCTAGGTCAAGAATATTTTGAAAATGTAGAATTTCATGCTGTGCTCTTGCAGCATCTTAATAACTGTAGAGTAACTGGATGAATCTGTAATTTCTATTTGCAACTCGTTCTTATGCAGCGTTTTTAAAATGTAATTTTTTGAAATATTTTTTTTTTTAATTCCCATATGTCTTTACATTTTATTAAGACTATTAGTACATAGTTTAAATACTATTTAAATATAGGGTTATAGGTAACTTCTAGGGTTATAGGGACTTCTCATTGATGTACCACCGTATGCGAATTAAATACCAAAAACTTAAGAAACTATTCACTGAGCTAGCCTCAGAGTTTGATGCTGGGTCAAAAATGTTTTTGGAGTACTCTTTCGACTTGACTCCAACGGCTAATGCAGTAAAACTGCCGCCATTATCCCCTCATAATCTTCCGCCTACCACAGCGCCACTTATTTCTTTTTCGTCTCCTCAACCCCCTTCTTCACAATACCCTCTAACTTGTTCTACTATTTCCTCATCTGTCGCTTTGAACTTTCCATCCACTACTTGTTCGTCCTCCTCGATTCCTTGTCCTACTTCTGTGACTTCAACTTCAACTTCTGCAACTTGTTCTTCTTCTTCCCAACCTTTACCCAGTCACTCTTCTGTACTTTCTTTCATATCCACCCCATCGTCCCATCCCGATCAAATTCCGGTAGCTCCGTCAACCACTATCCCATCTACTACTTCTTCATCTATCGCCTTTAACTTTCCCTCCACTACTTGTTCGACTTCCTCTATTCCATGTCTTACTACTGTGACTTCAGCTTCAACTTCTCCAACTTGTTCCCCTTCTTCCCAACCTTTACTCACTTATTCTTCTGTACTTTCTTCAATATCTAACCAATCATCCCATCCCGCTCCAATTCCAGTAGCTCCTTCTACCAATATCCCCTCTACTACCACTTCATCTGTCGCTTTCAACTTTCCCTCCACTAATTGTTAATCTTGCTCTACTCCCTGTCCTACTACTGTAACTTCTCCTTCATCTTCTACTAAAGTCTCTAACTCCTCCCGTACTTTGTCACCCCCTAAGAGTTCTTCACAGTCCAATACTGCCTCTACTCCAGTGCCATGTATTTTGAAGGTGCTGGATCCTCGTAAACATATTTTTATTTCCAGGTTGGATAAGGAGACAACCTGTGACGACGTTGCACGCTATATATCATCAAAAGCATGCAACACTTCGAATATTAATATTCATAAGTTTATTTTTTCTAGCCCTAGAGAAGGCTCTTCTTTCAAGCTTTCAGTTGGTATGGAAGTATTTTCTGTCATTTGTGGTGCTAATTTCTGGCCTGCACATATGGTGGTCCATGAGTTTATTCCTAAGAAAAAAACTAGGCTTTCGCAGGTAACCTTACCAGTCACTGCTTCAGTTTCATCTTCTGCTTCTTCCACTACATTTTCAAAGTATTAGAAGACTAGGCTAAAGTGTAAACTTTCTTCATTTTATCTTAGAAGTTTTTCTATCAGTTCTGTCATTATTGTTTTCGTTGAGACTTTGCTTGGCCGTGATTTTCTAAACTCTGAAATTTCCACCTCTACATTATTGGCTTAATTGAATTAATGCATAACTTACTTTCTAAACTTGTAATCTAAATTTTTGTTTGAATTATCTATGTCATTTTAGGTATTGAATTCTAAATTAAGTCTTAGATTTAGTTTATTAGAGGCTGATGATGTTTTTATCTGTAGCCAAATATTTAGCACGTAGACATTAGCTTTGGTATCGCATGTTCACCAAAGAACTTAGCAATTAACACCAGCTGAGCCCAGTCTATATGATTGGGTGAATTTTGATGCCACTTGGGCCTGCCCCATATGAGATCAGTGTGTGGTCATTGCGTACCTACTATGTCAATGTAAAAAAAAAAAAAAAAAAAAACTTATGTCAGCAGATCACAAAAGTTTTTCATTTTTGAAAAGATGTAGGAGAAAAAACCAAAATAGTAACAAAAATAATATAAATTTAATTTAAATTAATACAATTATAGAATAAAATAAAGTAAAATAAACATAAATGAAAAAAGGGAGAAAAAAGAAAAAAAAAGCAGGTATTGATATATGTGTTGTATCTAGCTTAGAATTTATTCTACAAGATCCACTGGCCTTGTCCTCTGTAACCTGCGTCTGCGTTGAAGTTCCTGTATTGGTAGTAGGTTGACACCAAAGAATAAATGTCTTTCTGCGATATAGTATACTAATATCTGTAGTACGTTATGCTGGAATATATTGCGCAATTTGCTGATTAGTTCTTTGTGCCTTTATCGAATGCTTTTTCTACATTTAGAAAAACTCCTATACAGAACTTTTTATAGTCAAGATCGTTTAAAATTTTATGAGAAACACGAAAGCCAAATTGGTGGTCAGGTATTATATGTTTGCGTTCTATAATAGGTAACAGTCGCTTTCACAGGAGCTTCTCGAATATTCTTGACAGCACTGGAAGTAAGCTAATTGGTATATATGATGCTGGATTATATACATCTTTACCAGGTCTTGGAATTGCAATGACTTCAGCCACTTTCCATACTTTAGGAAAGTAATTTAATCTAATTATCGCGTTGAATATATTACGTATGTATACCACTGCTTAAAGTGGTAGCTCCCTTAATAGTTTTCCGTCAATTTTGTCATATCCGGGTGCTTTTTTGGGCTTTATGTCATGCTGTATACATTTGAGTATTTCATTTGTGCATATTTTTTAAGGCGAGTTGGCTGGGGAGTGACTGTCGAGTTTATATGACAGTCATCTTCTTTGAGTGTTTCATCAGCAAATATTTTCTCCTAATAATTCGCTAGCACTGTCGCCTTGTCTAGGTTCGTTACTGCCCATGATCCATTGTCCATTTCTATAGGTGTCTGGTGTATTGTTTTAGTTGTCAGTTTCTTTGTAGCTTTCCACAGGGAGTAGTCGGTACAGCTTGTCGGAGTTAGCCTCTGTAAATACTTCGTGATTTCATAATTTTTCTGATTTTGGAGATATTTTCTAATTTCATTAGTTGAATTGTTATATTTAATTTTCGCCAGTCGTCGACTACTACTCATCGCATGCAGTCAATGTACCAAGCGTTCGCTTCTAATCGGTTTTCAAAATTTACCGTTAATCTTTGTGTAAACAAAATAGTCTACCGGTGGGTAGAAAGAATAAACTTTCACTGCAAAAAACAATTTTGTCTTATCGTCAAACTACAATAAAAAAAAATTCCGTTCAGGGCTCAGGCCCGACAACAAACCATAATGAATAAACCACCAGACGTGAACCAACTGTTCACAACAACAAACAGCACAGCTCATTCGGAAGGCAAATACATCGTCATCATTAGAGCAGAAGTGGATATTTGCAAAAAAACAAGAGCTGGCTTCTTATTAAAACAAAAAACCACACTCAAGCCATAAAACTTTGCAAGCTATCCAAAATGTGTGAATTATCAATAACTGCTACGGAACACAAGGCCCTCAACTATACTAAAGGAGTTATATATTCTAATTATCTTAGAAATATACCTGAACAGGAAATACTGGAGGAGTTGAAACCTCAAAACGTATCGGATATCTACAAAATTAAGAAACGGCAAGACAACTATCTTGTTGAAACTGGCCTCATCATCCTTACCTTCGCGTTTCACACATTACCAGAAAATGTGATGATTTTGTATGAAAGGGTAGATGTATACTCCCTATATCCCCCTCCCTTTAAGATGTAAGAATTGCTTACGATTTGGTCACCCTACATCGATTTGCAAAATCAATAACAAAACATGCCCCAACTGTTCAAAAGATTCCCATACAACTGAAAATGAAACCTGCTTAAAAGAAAAATTGTGCATCAATTGCAAACATAACCCCGATATCCAAACCAATCACACTCCAATAGACAGAAAGTGCTCAGCATTCATTAAACAACAAGAGATAACAGCAATAACATTTACAGAAAATATGAATCATAAATCAGCACTAAAGATATACAATATCCGCCACTTCCACCAGCTCACTACTCAATACTCTATAGTAGTGACCAATCCTCCACCACAAGCGACAAGCAATACAAAGCTTACACCTGCCAATGCAACGATGGCAGAAATTCCCACGCCTGCAGCCACTCCCACCGCTTCAACATCAGAAGTACAACCCGAAATCAGGACTCCAACATCATATGACAACATCATGGACACTGACAGAGAATCTGTCTCCGATGAAGGTGACAATTACTCAAAAATCCATCGCTCATCCGACCCTAAGCCAGAACCTCATATAAACTCCCTCTCATCAAAACTCAGCTAAAAATAATAACAAACAAAATAACAAACACAGCCAACAAGAAAAACCAAAACTAGACATCTAATCCTAATTCCATTCACTTAGGCGCCTCTAGGGACGGCGATCCTCGTGGGTGTGCTCAAGCCTTCATGGCTATTGCGCCCCCGCGGCGTCGGGTCACTTACTTACAGGTAAGTTTAACACTGAGAAACCAATAAGAAACAATTTCAATAAAGAAGCAGCCGACATTGTTAAGATAATCCTTCACAGTGCAAATCAAGCTATTCCCCAAACCTCTCCTCAATCCAATCGTAAGTTCGCCACGCAGGAGCAACTATGGTTTTGTAAATGTTCAACTTATTTCCCAAGGACAAATTATTCCTGCTAGTTAAAACATTCGGTCAACTGAATTCGAAGTGTTAAGTCGATTTGTCATCTACTCTCGCACTCCAAATTTAACTAAACGAGAGGTAAAACAACAACTACTAAAACAAAGAGTCAAGGCTATTCTGGACTCAGAAATGCCTGTTGAACGCAGTCCCCCGACTGCGCGAAGCATGCAAAATCAAAATCAGCCAGCAAAGAACAGCATGAGCGTACCCCACGTTCAAACAGCTGTTAACACAAAAAACAACAACGCATATCTTATCTCATCATCCAACGGTTCAAACAACTGCATCATCAACAACAACAACAGAGAATCTACCCAGGCTTCACTTCCCGCTAATTTGGAGAGAGAGCGTTCATGCTCTCCCGCAATACAGCAAACAATTTCACACCCACAAAGTGAAAACGCATTATCAAGACAGTCAAACGCAGCCTCTCGCTCTACCGCTAACTATCAAGAGCTCTATGGCCACAGGTAAAATGCAGCCTCTGCCGTGGAGTGCACAATGTTCTTCACCAACGACGCCGCTCTCCTCTTTTCCGCCAACAACAACTACATCAACTATTACAACAACGCTCGCTCTGGCTTCTGTTGGAGTGTTCACAACAACAGCAACAACAACTATAACAACCACCATGGCAACACGATAAGCTGTATCATCTATTCCCTCTATATCAACAGTAAGTACAACAACAACAACATCAAGTAAGCAGTACATTACACAAAACATAAACAACGCCAACACTCAAGAGTCCAGCCTAAAGAGAAATAGGAGCAAACAATCTCCCAATAACAGTGCTGCAAAAACAAGAGAAATAAACAATGTAACGGAACGCAAACAATACTGCAACAATACTGGCTAAGCGCACCAATCACAACCAACAGGTTCGCTCTCCTCTCTCAAGACGATGACAATCAAGCGAACAGTGGTGCGGAAAGTATTTCCGATGCAACAAATTTGCCAGCACAAAAAAATACCAAATCAGTTAAGCCACCACCAATATATGTTCAAAACGTCGAACAAATTAGCGTTCTTAGCAATGATCTAAAAAATGTAATTAAACATAATTTCATTTTAAAAACGCTGCAGAATAATGAGGTGCGATTACAAACAAAAGATTCTAACAGTTACTCCACAGTTATTAAGATACTGCAAGAGCACAGAACGAAGTACTACACGTTCAAACCGAAGGAAGATCGTGGATTTAAAGTAGTGCTCAGGAATATGCACCACGCCACTGACATTAACGAAATAAAAAATGAACTTCTCCACCTAAGGCATGAAGCCATAAACATCAATAATGTACAGTCACGAACAAACCGCTTCTATTATTCTTCATTAAATTGAAAGATATTTATAACATAACCACACTGCTCTGCACGAAAATCACTTTCGAGCCCCCACACGATAAACGCATAATATCGCAATGCTCAAATTGTCAAAAATACGGCCTAACGAGAAATTTCTGCACCAAAGACCCGATCTGCGTCAAATGCGCCGGTAAACACAAAACAATCGACTGCAAAATTGAAGCCAACGGTCAAATAAAATGTGCATTGTGCGGTGCTGCACACACTGCAAACTACAAAGGTTGTGAGATATACAAGGCACTGAAAATAAAAAGATTTCCATCCCTTAGAGAAACTAGTCACCAAGTTCCGGCTGAGACAGTAGCAATAGCTCCAATCGAGATTCAAAACTTAAACAAAATTAAGACCGCTTTATCGTACGCTCAAGTAGCTAAGGATAAGATTGACAACAATAATGGCGAAAAGAATAAGAAGGAACAACTCACGAATCTAACCAATGAATACATAAGTAGACGCATTGACATAAAAACTGATATTACTGAGATGAAAGACCTGATGAAACAATTGTTTCAACAAGTCACAAATATGATAAACGTCATAACAATTCTCATATCGAAGATGGACAAACAAAATGGAAACTAGATCATACCTTGGAATGCAAACGGACTAAAAACCATATTGACGAACTACAAATACTTCTTAATGATAACAGCATTGACATAGCCCTAATCTCGGAGACACATTGAACAAACAAACACTTCATACAAGTTAGAGGGTACAAAGTGTATACCACAAACCATCCCGATGGCACAGCGCACGGTGAAACAGCCATAATTATTAAGCAGTGCATAAAGCACGACGAGCTTGAGCCTTATCAGCACAACTACATACAAGCGACGAACATTCAAATTAATGATCCCGTAGGACCACTCACAATATCTGCTGTATATAGCCCACCAAAACATATTATTACAGACACAGAATATAAGAATTTCCTCAACTCTCTTGGACAACGCTTCATTGCAGCCGGTGATTACAATGAGAACACACTATGTGGGGATCGAATCTAACGAACAAAAAAGGGAAAAATATCCTCAGCCCTATGCAGTTCACAAACTCTAAACACTTGAGTACAGGCGAACCGATATATTGTCCAACAGACATTAATAAAACACCTGACTTGATAGATTTTTTCATCACAAAGAACCTGGACATTCGGAAATTTAAAATCTTATCACGATTCGAACTCTCGTCAGACCACAACCCTATAGAGTTAATATATGGCTCGCACGTCATGCCTACACATGCAAACAGACTTCTGTACAAGAACAGAACTGACTGGCATACTTATAAGGAATACATTGACATTAATTTAATGACCGACATCCCTCTTAAATCATATGAGGAATGACACCATTATGAAAGCAGTCATACAATCGACACCAAAAAAGAAGCAGCAAAATTGGACATTCTACACACAACATCAACTACGACGACTATTAAATAAAAAATGTAAACTACGGAAAACCTGGTCAACCACAAGATCTCCTGACACAAAAAGACAGTACAACAAGGCAACTAAAGAGGTTAACAAAATGATTCAGGTATTAAAAAACAAACAATTAACATCATATCTCGAGAGCATAACACCCACGAGTCAAACGGACTACTCTTTATGGAAAGCTACTAAAGGATGGACAAATAAAAGTAATCATCAGGCTCCTCTAAAAATGGAAAACGGGTTATGGGCAAAGACGAACTTGGACAAAGCTAAAGTATTAGCGGACTACTTCGAAAGGGATGTTACAGAAGTCGCCACCAACTCAGATGAACACAGAATATGATGAACACAGATATTAGCAGAGGTTCAGAAGGAGAAATAAGAAAATGCATTAATAATGACATAAAGGAAAAAAAGTCCCCTGGATATGACAAAATAAATGGGGAACTCCTGAGAGAACTACATGTAAAAGCTATAGAATATCTAAGAAACATCTTTAACGCTATGTTCAGACTGAACTATTTTCCGAGAGTCTGGAAAGTAGCTGAGATTATTGCCATCCCGAAACCAGGCAAAGACGCATCAAAAGCAGAGTCTTATAGGCCAATCAATCCACTCCCTGTAATCTCAAAAATCTTCCAAAAATCACCAATTTGGTTGCCGAAGAAGTCACTCAACGATACCACAAGTGCACAGAGTTACGCACAAAATTCTAAATGACATTGAGGATAATACATTTTGTATTGGACTCTTCTTGGACGTGGAAAGCCTTTGACAAGGTTTGGCATAAAGGACTCAAATGGAAACTTAACAATATATTCCCTCAAAACATAGCACATCTATTAACATCATATATCACAGGTACATACCTCTTAGTTAAATACTCAGACGAATACTCAACTCTTAGAGAAATAAATTCAGGAGTTCCACAGGGAAGTTTGCTAGGGCCTTTATTATATACCCTATACACAGCAGACATACCATGTCCCACTCACAATTCGTCGATGATTGCAACTTTCGCCGATGACACAATACTCCTAAGTGCTCACAAAAACATAAATACTGTAGTAATATAAGTTGTATTAGTTATTAGTTAGTTCGTAAGTTTAGTTTAGTTTATGTTAAGCTTAATGTGAATGTCAAATGTGTGAATGCCCAAAAGGCGAAAGAAATAAAAGGGCAGTCTGCGTCGTGCTGTGAAAGGAAGCAGACGTGTGTATTAATTGGCCTACAATATTCAGAAGTGGGATACGAAAAAAAAAAAACCATTTTTTTTTCTGTCTTTCTAAAAAAATACAAACGAAATGCCGAATAAAGAACTAATCGAAAAGACAAATGAGACGACAAAGGAGAAGACAATTGAAAGTTCGCATGAAATGCAAAATGAAGAGGCAATGAAAAATGAAATGAAGGAGAAGCAGTGTCGTAACCCAAATGAGAAGGCAAACGAAGTGGGTGACCAAAGAGATGTGAGAAAAGAGAAGCAGAAAAATGATAAGACAAACAGGAATCGCGACCAAAGTGGTGCGACAAAAGAAAGAGTGCAAATGCTAAAGGAAAAGCCAAATGAAATAACAAACGGTAAATCGAATGAACGAACGAATGAAGAACTGTGGCGGCAACAAGCCACAGCAACGGAGCTTGAACTCATGAAAAAATAACTGTTGTTATTGCGTCTTGAGAGAGACTTGATGGAGAGAGAGAATAAACTGTTGAAAGCAACCGGTGAATCGGCGACGCAGCCGTTATGTGTTCGTGATGAAATTCCCTTGTGCGATCTAAAAGAAATGATCCCTTGGTACGACGGGGAGACGTCTGTTGTTGGTTGGTTATCACATGTTGCTGCCTTAACGAGAGCGCACAATATTAGTGAGAACAAGGTTCGGTCAATAATTTTCGGGAAAACAAAAGGGAAGGCACAAGCATGGCTGCAGTCAAAGCCGGAATATGCGTGCGGAGCTGTTGACTTTGTTTTGTCTGAAATGCAAAAAGTGTTCGGAATGAAGGAAAGCAAAATTTTATTGCGCCAAAGATTAGAGGCGCGCATGTGGTGTGTTGATGAATCGTTTTCGCAGTATTTTAACGACAAAGTGGTCCTGGCCAATGGTATGGAGATATCAGAAAGCGAGGTGATCGATTATGTAGTACATGGGATTCCAGATCGCCAATTGCGCATAAGTGCGAGTTTGCAACGCTTTAAGTCTAAAGATGACTTGCTTTCGGCATTCATCAACGTTCAGCTAGTGCCTGAATGTCCAGCGCCAATGAAGAATGCTGCAACGAGGGGTAATGTGGCTGGTCGATGCTACAACTGTAATTGTTTGGTCACTTCGCCGCTGACTGCAGAAAGCCAACACGTGAGAAAGGAGAAATGGGTCATCGTGCTGCAGCATGCCGTTTCAATAAGAAGACACCCCCCGAGATGCCAGCAAATCCTGAATATGTAAGATATTTCGATATTAAGTTACTACATTATGCTAATATGTTGTGTTCCGTAGAGTGCCTCATAGACTCAGGAAGCCCAGTGAGCCTTATTAAGAGTTCGTATATTCCAGCTGGTGCTAAGTTATTGTCAGCAACAAATGTTAAATTGTATGGTTTAAATAAAAGTAAATTAAACGTCAGTGGAAAAATAATTGCATTAATTAAAGTTTTAAATGAATTTATAAAACTGGAGTTGTTAATTGTTCCTAATGAGTCTATGAGTGTCTCTGCAATATTAGGTAGAGATTTTTTAAAGAAAAGTTGCGCTAAAATTGTGTGGCAAGATGAAAGTTGTAAAAAGGCTTTAACAAATTTAAATAGCAAAACAAGACAATGTAAGGATTTGGTTTGCGAAAATAATAATTTTGAAAAACAAATATTAGCACCTGATGTGACGTAGCAATTGACGTAGCGAAATGAAGCTTGTGTTAGAAAATGTAAAACGGTTTAGCTATCCTCCACGTAGGTTATCCTATGCTGAAAAATTAGAACTTCAAAGAACGTTAGACGATTATTTGGCAAAGGGATACATAAGAGTGAGCGAATTTGAGTTTGTGTCCCCTATAGTATTAGTCAAAAAAAAAAACAGGTGAGCTGAGAATGTGCGTTGATTATCGTGTTTTAAATAAGGTAACTACAAAACATAATTACCCTATTCCCCTTATAGATGATTTGTTGGATGGACTAGTGAACAAAAGGGTGTTTACAAAATTGGATTTGAAAAATGGGGTTTTCCATGTTTTTATGGATGAAGAATCTACAAAGTATACGTCGTTCATTACGCCACTAGGGCAATTTGAATTCCTTAGAATGCCGTTTGGACTTAAAAATGCTCCTTCAGTGTTTCAAAGGTTTATAAATAAAGTTTTTTCGGACTTGGTTAAGGAAGGAAAAGTTATTATATATTTAGATGATATAATGATTGCTACGAAAGAGGTGCAGGAACATTTCAGGATACTTGAAGAGGTGTTGAAAAAGCTAGTTGAGAACAAGCTAGAATTGAGGTTAGACAAGTGCGAATTTTTACAACGCGGTATAAAATATTTAGGGTACACGATAGTCGAAAAGGGCATAAGGGCGGGCGAATCAGGTATAGAAGCGGTTACAAATTTTTCAGTGCCAAATAAAGTTCAACCAGTGCAAAGTTTTTTGGGACAATGCTCGTATTTAAGGCGGTTTATACAGAATTTCTCGGTGATAGCAAAACCACTACATGATTTGACGAAGAAGGACAAAAAATTTTCTTTTGGTATTGACGAGTTAAAGTCGTTCGAGATGCTGAAACTTAAAGTGATAGAATCGCCTGTACTAGCTTTGTATGACCCGAGAGCGAAAACGGAGCTGCATTGTGATGCGAGTGCATTAGGTTTTGGTGCAGTTTTGATGCAGAAAAAAGTTGATGGTAAATGGCACCCAGTGTTTTATTTTTCGAAAAGGACTACGGATGCGGAATCTAGGTACCACAGCTATGAGTTGGAAACTTTGGCAATAATTTATGCTCTAAAGCGGTTTCGTATATACTTACATGGGAAAAGATTCAAAATAAATACGGACTGTAATTCACTGACTATGACTTTGAATAAAAAAGAATTAAACCCAAGAATTGCAAGATGGGCACTTGAAATGCAAAATTATGACTATGTCGTCGAACATAGAGCTGGAAAGGGGATGGGCCACGTAGATGCATTAAGTAGGGCAGTTTCTGTGATAGAAACGAATACTTTTGAAGAGAATTTAATAATTTTCCAGAATCAGGACGCAAAAATTAAAAATTTTAAGGAATTGTTGCAGAGCACGGAAGACAAGTTCTATGAAATGAGAAACGGTGTAATCTACAAAAAGATAAATAAAGACTCTTTGTTGTTTTACGTACCCGAAGCCATGGAAAGTCATGTCTTGTACAAGTATCATAATGAAATGGGACACGTTGGGGTTAACAAAGTTTTTGATGTAATAAACGGTAGTTATTGGTTCCCGAATAGAAGAGTTAAGATTGAAAATCACATAAAAAATTGTTTACAGTGTATTGCTTACTCGTCGAAAAGTGGGAAAAAAGAAGGTTTCATACATAGTATACCAAAAGAGTGAGAACCCCTTTGAAGTGATACACATCGACCACTATGGACCGATTAACAGCAAGCAATGTGCCAAGAAACACGTATTAGTAATTATAGATGCAGGTTCTAAGTTTGTGAGGTTATATCCTACAAAAACGACAGCGACAAAAGAAGTTGTTGCGGCACTAAAAGATTATTTCAGATCTTATAGCAGACCGAAATGCATAATTTCGAATAGGGGCAGCAGTTTTACTTCAAACGAGTTTATAGAATTCCTGAATGAGAATAATATTCAGCACATAAAAATAGCAACTGGTTCGCCACAAGCAAACGGACAGGTGGAGAGGGTAAATAGGAGTCTTGGTCCGATGATAGCGAAAATGGTAGACCCCGAAAAGAATGTACATTGGGAAAAGGTCGTTGAACAGGTAGAGTTCGCTATGAACAATACAAAGCATAGAACGATAGATGAATATCCGAGTATAATGATGTTGGGTGTACAGCAAAAAGGAAAAGTTGTAGATAGCTTGAAAGAAAATGTTTTAGATAAAATGATCGGAAATGAGAAAAAAACCATAGACGAAATAAGAGAACGAGCACAAGAGAGACAAAAAGAAGCGCAAAAGGAGAATGAGAAATTTGTAAATGTGAAGAGAAAGAATGCAGTAAAATATGATAAGGGAGACTATGTGGTAATTAAAAACTTCGATTCGCACACTGGTGTAGCAAGAAAGCTCGTACCCAGGTTTAAGGGTCCCTACAAAATTATTAAAAGTTTGCCAAATGATCGTTACGTTGTGGGAGATGTGGATGGGTTTCAGCAAACACAAATTCCTTACAAAGGAATTTGGAGTGTAGAGAATATGAAACCATGGGCCCAAAGAAACGAAACTGCGAGTAAAGTTAATAAAAGTGCACAAGTTAAGGGAAAGAAGTGGACAACATCAAATGATGTAATTTTAAGACAACGGCCGGAAAATGGAAATAGAGAAAATATGGTAAAGCAAAAAAGTTTGGACAAGAATAAAGACGAATCTGTAATGACGAAAAACCATTATTGTCTAAGAAGTAGGAAAAACTAAAAGGAGGATCAGGTGATCCTCAATGTCAGGACGGCCGAATTGTAGTAATATAAGTTGTATTAGTTATTAGTTAGTTCGTAAGTTTAGTTTAGTTTATGTTAAGTTTAATGTGAATGTCAAATGTGTGAATGCCCAAAAGGCGAAAGAAATAAAAGGGCAGTCTGCGTCGTGCTGTGAAAGGAAGCAGACGTGTGTATTAATTGGCCTACAATACTGCAACATCCATGTTGCAAGTAGACTTTAATAAAACACTTGACTGGCTTAGAAAGTGGCATATTAAAATAAACAAAAACAAAACAGTGCAAGTTATATACACTACTAAGACTAGATTCACACCAATCCATATATATCAATATAATATTGACGAAGACGACGTAACGATTCAAAAAGAAGCCAAGTACTTAGGATTATATATTGACAGTGAACTAAACTGGAAACACCATATACCATATATAAAAAAGCGTGACCAAATCAATATGAAAGTAAGACAACTGCACTGGCTGCTCAAACCAAATACAAACATTTCACTTGAAAACAAGATCCTACCAAGATCAAACCAATTTCGACATATGGAGCCGAAATATGGGGAGTTGCCAAAAAATCAAATATAAAGTTAATCCAGAGGCAACACTCAAAAATTATTCGCACCATAACAAAAGCCCAATGGTATATCACCAGATATACCATTGGCCGAACCAAACTTTCCCAGCATTCGAACGATGGTGTGAATACCTTACCATTAGATGAACTAAATCGGCAACGTAGGCTAAAAAGGGTGAGACCAGTGGACCTCACATAACACATTACTTCATTACATTACTTACTCATTGTTAATTGGTGTTATCTTTAATTGTTTATTTATTGTTAAAATACATGTATTGTTAAATTCCAGTCACAACACGACTTTACAAACTAATTGTAAAATTGAAATTCACCCACTTGTCCTAAATATTAATTTGTAAAATAGTCGATTTATTTTTCTATAACAGACAATGTACTCTTCTTTTAGGAAAATAAAAATAAAAAAAAATATAAAAAAAGTTGAAACCCAATGCAATTTACTAATCGTTTGTCTTATGGATTTCGTGATACTTGAAATATGCGCCTTGAAAGTTAGCCGCCTATCCAAATACACACCCAGGTATTTTTAACCTGAATGGTGTTCCAGAAGCTGGTTTTCAATGAAAACTCCCGGACAGAAATCCGGCCGTAAGGCGTACGTCACATTGGCACATTTGTTTTTGTTGATGCAAATGTTCGAACGTCGTGTCCAGTTTTCAAAAATATGGAGGTATTGCTGCAGTGAGTCTGTGGCTTCGTAAATGCACTTGTTTCTGACGAGGATGGCCGTATCGTCTGCAAACGTGGCAATGATCAGATCCAGAGGATCCTTCAGTGGTATTTCTGACCTAGTGGACCTGTCGTGCATGAACAGGGTATAGAATGAAGGTCCCAAAACTCTACCCTGGGGGACACCTGCGCAAATAGGCTTGATGCTAGATTCCACACCATCCAGTACCACTGAGAAGGTCCTGTTCTCAAGGTAGATGGGCACGATTACCCATAGTTGAGGCGGCAAGAGATTCTTGAGCTTACTGAGCAGCCAGTCGTGCCAAACTCCCCCTGCTTTATGTCAAGATACGCTGCCACCACGTACTCCTTAGCCTCAAATCCTTCAAGAATAAAGTTAACCACCCCATTCAGCTGCTCTGGAGTTCCGTGGGACTTACGAAAGCCAAATTGAAAGAAAGGAACTATTTGCTTTACCTTCTTTAAGTCCAGGATCCGTGTCAGCAAACAGCGTTCAAACAATTTTGCTACAGTGGGTAGCAGGATAATTGGCCTATAGGAATCTAAGGTGTAAGGGATCTTGCCGACCTTATAAATCATGCAAATTCTCGCCTTCTTCCACTGTTTCGGCACATATCCCAATCTCAGCACTGAATTAAAAATTAACACCAGAAATAGCACAGCTTTTAGCGGCATTGCCTTAAGTGTAAAGTTGTCCAGTCTATCTTCACCTGGAGCCTTTTTAGTGTTCAACCCTTCAATATGTGCTGAGACTTCCTCGGCTGTAATGGGTGCAACCGGGAGGCATAATTGGCCGGCGCTTTCAAGTCTCATATGGATCTGGCGAACAATAAGTTCTGAGCTGGTATAAAATGGCTGAAATGGAACTTCCAATTCTTCGGCGAAAGCCTCGGCGCGCTCGCTTAAAGATTTAACCCAGGATCCGTCAGCCTGCTTGATTGGAAATTTTGGGGTTACCTGTTGTTTATACCTTCTCGTCAACTTCCACAAGGAGTGCTTTGTGGGGTCTTTGGGGGAGAAATTTGACAAAAACTTGTCACTTTCTTCCTGTTTATGCAGCGTCAGCAGATTTTTGACTCTATTCGACACTCTACGAAAAACCCTGTCTACAATAGGGTGGCGGGTGTGACAAAACTGTCTCCTAAGTCTCTCCTCCTCCTAAGTCCTCTTAATAAGCAGCAGTGCTTCAATAGCTGGTGGAAGTCCAGAACGCACTCTTCAGCCATGTGGTTGATTTAAGGGGGCGGCAATGAGAGCAGCTAAGTGCAGAGCAGGTGTATGGCATAGAAGCGAGGTCAAACATCACGAAGATGAGAGTACTGCAGGCCAAGACATTGTAAATGCTTACTGGTGCCTCTTTGTTCATGCGAACGGCGGACCTTGAAAACGACTTAAAAGTACCGAAAATTGGCGATGTGATAAATCGTCAGGCCAAGAAATATATAGAGAGGTTCAAAAATCATCCAAATAAACTAGCACCTTCTAAAACGACGCAGAATGGGAGGATTTAGGGTGGCGAGACGGCTGAGAAGATCGCACCCTGCTGACCTCCGTAATAGATTTTTTAATATTATTATACCCATACTATACTATATCGACTTACTACTTTAAGTTGTTTTGTTAATTTTTGTATATACAATTTAATTGAAGTTGTTATAACAGAAAATATAATATTAAAAAAAAAAAAAATCGTAAGTTCAATGTCCCTTAGTGGGATCCCACCCTGCAGAAACTAAAGAATAAAAAAAAATCCGAGTGGCTAAAATTAAAACGCTGCATAACTACTGCCAATATAATAAGCTACAAAAAAGCCAACGCACTCCTTAAACGGGAAATAAAAATTTAAAAACCAAATCCTTTGTATCAGTTCACTTCTGACATTGACCCTAACAGACAATGACATTGACATTAGCAGATTCTGCGGACGTTATACACCCCACTCCAGTCATTCCCTCATCGACCCTAACAATCCTAGCCAAAACTTAACCAACAAAAACGACATTTCCGAAACATTGTGCAAAAACGGGTCTGTTTTCCTGTGATAAAAATTTCTCAACGACTTTTCGTCAGTACAAGCGAGCCTGCTCGTCGGTTATACCATATTCACCATCCGAAAAAGCGCTGCTATTAGAAAAGCCCATATCTTTACTTGAGCTCAAAATCTCGCTAAACAAACTAAAAGGAAAAACCCCCGGTCTCGATCGAATTAACTATCCCATGCTTAAACATTTATCGATGTCCCTCAGTATTCGTCTTCTTACCCTATTCAACAACATACTCAACAACTACATCCCCCAACAGTTCAAAACCAACATCATCATCCCCATAGCCAAACCTAACTCTGATAAAACCTCAATCGATTCATACAGACCCATAACCCTTAGTTCGTACATCTCGAAAGTACGCAATAAAATAATCTCAAACCGGCTATTGTGGCTTACAACTACCTGCAACTCTCTCGACAGCCATCAAATGGGATTCAGAAAGGAGAAATCGGTACTTGAACCTCTAGCTATCCTAGATTTTCAAGCTACACCGCGGCGGGCGGCTCCACAAAAAATTATCGTTCAATTTTTGCCATAGATTTCTCTAAAGCGTTTTATAGGGTGGGAATGCATTCCATATTAGACGAACTTAAATTATGCAGAAAATGTCCTAAATGATCATTTATGTATCTAACTTTCTCTCAAACAGAAAAATTTCTTTGCAAACTGAGTACTCTCGTTCTGCACCCCAATCTCTAGAATATGGCATACCCCAGGGATCACCCTTATCAGTCATTTTCTTTGTTATAGCGTATAACAAACTCAGCAGAATAATAGGATTACATAAAACCATTGACTTTACTGCTTACCCCGACGACTACACATCATATCTTGGTATTCAGGCGAATCCCTGTCTGTCCCCAAATGTACACATTATCACATCTGCCGTCAAAAACTATTCTCCTTCCATCTACATTCAGACATATTCGCCCTTGATAATGTAGACTCATTAAAAATCCTCGGAATCACGATCACAGATGGAATAAACACATAGGCAATCTTATACTTATGTTACCCAAGCGACTCAAAATAATAAAATGCTTGTCAAGCACCAAATTAAATTGCAGCACTGATGACAGTACGTCATCCACGTAATCAAGAGTATAATTATGTCAAAAATTGACTTTGGATTACAACTCTATGGGAATGACCCAAAATCTTCATTACGCAAACTTAAAACCTTATACCACACTGCCCGCAGACTTGCTTTTGGGCCCTAACGTTCTACCCCAATCAACAACCTTCTCTGCGAAACTAACTTAATGCTGATAAAATCAAGAATACATCTTGAAACAGCTAAACTCTTCAAAACTATTAAGACCACCGAACACCCACCTGTCGAAAACATTTTCAACAAAATTTGAAAATCAAAAAAACAGGCAAAAATCCCCTCAACAGTACATAACGTAATCGAGCACAGTAAGAATCTGTTCATTCAAATTGCTCCTATTAAATCAAATAAGCAAGTTTCCCCTCCCTGGTCCTTCAACAACTCCGGTCTATTCCTAACTCTCCACACCTCCAACAAAGCTGACACCCCATTTACAATTAAAATTTCTAGGATCGCAACAGTCCCTTAGTTCTTATAAATTCTTGTTCACCGATGGCTCAAAATCTAACACAGGAGTATCTTATAGTGTTCCCGACTTTTCTTCCATATTTACAGCTGAAATATCGGACACACATTCAGCTTGTCAACACGCTCAAAAGAAAAAAGGCAAATTTGCCATATGCCGTATTATCCTCAATAAAAGCCATTGCCAATACCAATAATCAAAATTTCTACTCATCATCGATTAGAAATATTATTCATCCAACAGCCCGAAAATCATAATAATATGGGTTCCTGGCCACTGCAAAATAACAGGCAATGAACTAGCTGATAAGACCGCTAAAGAGGCTCACCTATATCCCTTAATTTATGAATTTAATAAAAACTTAACAGACCTTAAAAAATATCTTAAAAATATTTGTAACGAATACAGACAAACACTTTGGCATAACACTACTCTCCACTACAGAACCTTCGACAGGTACAAAATATCCATACAACACTACATTCTCCAAGGCAAGAAATATCCTGGTCGTTTCGACATTACTAAATTCCTGAGACTTCGCTTAGGATACACAAATTTAACCAATAGTCACACACTTAAAAATACCCCCGCCAACTTATCAATCTTGCAACGTTAACCTAACTGCCTCTCACATCCTTACGGATTGTCCGACTTATCAACCAAATAGAATAAAATACCTCTATCCCTGTCCTCTAGAAATCATTGCTGAACCCTCCTCTCATTACATATCACAATTAATAGTTTTTCTTAAATCTACAAACCTATTCCATCAAATTTAATTATAAGTCTATAAATGTTTTTATAAAGCAAAACTACTTCATCAAATCTAATCATAAGTTTACAAAACTTTTCACAAAAGATACATAGAATAAGCCTTTACATGTTGGTAAGCTTAAGGCCTTAGTGGCTACTTCTTCCTTAAAAATTGGGTTAAGTAGAATTTGTAATTGTGCTATAACTTGTTTAATAATAATAATAATAATAAAAAATTTAATTTTCGCATCGGGGAATCTGCAAATGGTCCATGCTTTTTTCAGTTTTCGTTTTGTGCATATCAATTTGCGAAGCGTAGGGGGTGTGTATCGTTTTGCATGGTGTATTATCTTGTCCGGAGTTGCTTGCAATACTGCTTCTCAATGGTATCGTTTAGTTGGACTATAACTGATTCTACGTTGTCGGGTGATCTCAGTGGAATGCTTGTATTTAAGTTAGTGTTAATGTAGTCGCGATAGGTATCCCAGTGAGTTTTGTTGTTGTGCCATAGTTTGGACTTGGTTGTGTTCACTTCAGTTGAATTAAGTTCGAGTAGTATAGGTCTGACGATAGTTCCAGTCTTGGTGTTATGACACATTTATTTAAATCTATGTCTTTGAGTATATAAAAGTCAATGAGGTCTGGCTTTTTATTTTTGTCTGTTGGCCAATACATGGTTTCGCCGGTACTAAGATGTTTTGCTTTTGCTAACAGCAGTGCACCCTGTAGGTTTTTATCTTTCTTGTTTGATATTCTGGAACCCCAGTCTGTATGCTTCGTATTGTAGTCGCCTGCAGCTATAAAGCATTGTTCGAGAGTTTTTAAGAAGTCAAGGTATTGCGACTGTGAGATATTGTGCTTTGGTGGGCTGCACACGGCTGTTATTCTTAGTGGTCCGGATGAGTCGAAGACTTGTATGTTTGTCGACTGCGTTTTTATTAGTCTCGTTTTTGTTGGTTTCGTTTTTGTTGGTTTCGCTTTTGTTGCTTTCGTTTTTGTTGTGTTCCTCATCTTTTTGTTGTGGTTGTATCTGATTTGTGGGATTTTTTGGTTACTTGCTGCTGTTTGGGCGTACGTTATTCCAATTTCAACTTTGTTTGATATCTGTTTTACTGCCTGATGGTCATCCTTTTTAATGTCTTTGATGCTGTTGTTTGAACAGCTTGTTGATTTCCCAAGGTATTCGTTGTTGTTATTTATGCGGGAAGCTGTTTGGGCGTGGGGTGCGCTCATGATATTTTTTGATGGATGATTTTGATTTTTTGGCACTGCATTCAACAGGCATCTTTGAGACCAGAACAATTGATTATCTTGTCCCTTGATTTACTTTTTGTATTGTTAAATTTGGAGAGCGAAAGGATACGACTAGTCGAATTGACAGTGCACTTGCGAATGAAATTGGGTTTAATTACATTTTTAGATCATTGCAAATTTATTCGGCGTCTTCAACATATATTAGCGGTCGGCTTGATGGTTTTTCTATTTTTTGTGCTGGCAATTTTGTTGCATCGAAAACACTTTCCGCACCACTTTTCGCTTGACTTTGTCGTCTTGAGAGAGACGTTTAGCTCTCAGCCAGTATTGTTTCAGTGTTACATTACATTGTTTGTTTCTTTTGTTTTTGCTTGTGTTGCTTTGTTCAGCGCTGTCATTTGGGGATTATTTGCCCCTGTATCTCTTTCGGCTGGACTCTTTTTTGTTGGCGTTGTTTAAGATTGTGCATCGTATTGCCTACTGGAGACAGATGATACAGCTGATCCCGTTGCAATGGTGGTTGATATAGTTGTTGTTGCTGCTGTTGTGAACAGTCCAGCAGATGCCAGAACGAGCATTTTTGTTGTTGTTGTAAAGTGCAAAGAGGCGTCGGTAGTGAGACGTACTGTATGCTCCATGGAAGTGAGCAGCTGGCCTGGAGTTGGCGTTTGAATTTAGAAGAAAGGGAGAGCATGGTATTACCCGATTCTCATCGTTCAGCACATGAGAGAAATAAGCACATGACAAATAACCGTTCCTCGCCGTTGGTGTCGGCAGCTTTCGTGACTAAGCGTGCGGTACCCTCATTTTTAGTTTTGGTTGCACCTTACTTTTAATAAAGTTTTTTATTTATAATGATTAATATAAGTATTCATAGCGTAGAACACTTAAAAAAAAACACATCCATTGACACCGAGGTGTTAAATTGAATTTGAGGAATAACTCAATAGGGTTGCGAACTTCATCCTTGACGGATAGCAGGCCAAGGATTACCTGGTTGCGCCCTATCTTGCTACAATGCAGGTGTTTGATAGAGTGTGGCATAATGACCTACTCTATAAACTCCAAGGTCTCCTTCCACCACAGTTGTTTTTCTTAGTGCGGAAGGAGGAAGCGTACTGGGACCTACGCTCTACACTCTTCCCCAGTGATGTGCCCGCGGGTTTGTCTATATCTATGACAACTCATGATCGCAACTTTTGCTGACGATTAACTCCTGCTTAGTTACTACCTCTGATCCTCCCCTTGGTCTGTTTCTTGTATAATAAACCTTGTGGATATTGCGACTAAGTAGATATAGAGAAATTCCAGACCAGACCGAAGCCAGGTTTCAGTAATATGAATGATGTCAATCTTGTGTTCGTTGAAGAACAGCTTCAGAGCTGAGTGGATGGGCACCGTTTACGTTTCTTAAAATTGAGGCATAATTGTTTGAAGAACTAGTTGCTCTCCTTCAGTACATTAAGCATTAATTGAAATGTGTCAACTTTGGCTATGAGGACTGGTATTACAGCCTCTAGCCTGCTATTGCTGTCAGAGGTCTCTAGCGATTGTTGTTGATACACGGCTCGATTTCTGACCTTGCTAGATCTCTTAGTTACACACAATCAAACATTGACAAATTAACTATCGTCGATAGAAATTTTCGGTATGCCCAATTCCAAAGCATCTATAGTACTGAATGACAGTCAAGTTCTTCTTTGGAATTTCCACGTTACCTTACCATATGCTGAATTTTCAGTGATTCCTTATTGTTAGGCGCTTTGGCACGGTTGATGAAAAAGAAATAGTTTCGTACCACCTTTTCAGTGTCTGCTCCATTAACAGTGGTGATTAATTTAAGGGAGTTGGGATTATAAACTCCGGTGACATTGTGGTCTTTTGTTTGAAAGGCTTCCTTTATAATGTGTGGAGGGTGGTGCTGGCCAGGTTGCTATTCACTACCCTGAAAGATTTATCCTCCTCATTCTTGTATGTGAAGTGTTCATTATTACGCTCTTTTAGGTAACAAAGCGGAACACGATGCGACTCAGAATCCTCAGTATAGAGCCAAATGGTATCATTTCTCATAACTTTAAAAGAAAAGCTGTTTGGCCCGGAAACCAATGATAGCTCCTGTTCTAAAAGGTGTGTAATGCTCCCATTATCAATGATGATAGCGGGTTAAAAGTTTGTTTTATAAAACATAAGTATCTTATTTATTTATATTTTACACTTATATATGTTTGTTATAATTAATTCCTAAAATTTACACACGGGATAATATTATTATTAATAAATAGTACAAACAGTTGTGGATCATAGAAATGAATTACAAAACCTGTTCTTATTATTTGTTTTCTTTCTCTAATTTACAAATAAACAAATATATAAGACACAGCAACGTTGTTGTGGAAAATCTAAGTTTCAGTTTTTGTGTGTGAAATTTATAATTCAGTTTACTTTTTATTTTATTTCATAGTGTCAGTATAGGTGAAATTTAACTTGTCAGTTTTAATAATGGTAAGGTGGAAATATTCATTGTGTTGTATTACAGATGTTGTACATCCTGTTATTTGATTACGTTACTGGTTACACTGCGCTCATTAAAAACGCATGAATTGTTGTTTATGTTAAGCCGCAATTGCTGGAATCAAGTTGCTGACTTTGTAATCAGCGCATAAGCCTCCTTTAACAGGCTACACAGTCAACTTAATTCCAGGAACTGCAACTCAACTTTTTATTTATATATTTATTTATTTCTTGTTATTTTTGTTTTCATTGCTGTACTGTGCATTTTCTGTTTGCTTTTGATTTTGATTACACACTCACAATTCACAACTACCAAGTTTTGTTGTACTTTTCCTTTTCATATTTTTTTAGTTGAGAAACTTGGAATGCTTTTATTTTTGTAATTTCTAATTATCCTAAAATGGCAGCAACACCTATGTTTGTGATAGAAATTTATTTAATTTTAATAAAATTAAGGGTAGTTGCAGCGCGCTGCTTCCAAAAGCTCAAGAAACTGGAGTGGCTCCTCATCCCTTCGAATAAGTTATCTTTACCTAATAAAAGCCTCATCTATCTGCAAGTAGTGGCACCTGCTTGGCGTTACGCCATACAAATTTGGGGCACTACTGCATCCTACATCAGAAGAGTACAGGCGTTTCAGAGCAAGGCTCTCAGAAGATTTACGGGCGCCCCTTGGTACGTCCGCTATACCACACTGCACAGGGATCTCTCCGTGCCAACTGTTATGGAGGTGATTAATTTTCGCAGCTGTCGCTATCACTACAGACTTTTATCGCACCCAAATCCGTTGGCGTCCTCTCTCACCCGTATCTCAACAAGGCGTAGACTGAAGAGGCTACACCCGCATGATCTCCATCATCGGAATCAGCCTTCTATATCATTGCCTTTTCGGCGCAATTAGCATCATTTTTAATTTAGTCTAAGTCTAATATTTTTTTCACGTCATTATTTTTTTAATCCGACAAATGTGTTATGCAGTTTACTGCGATAAATTTTATACTCTAATTATAAAAAAAATAAATTATAAAAAATTAATAAATATTATAAATAAAGGGTGCAAATAATTTTTTACATCAATGTTTTTATTTCCTTTTTTCGAATGCGTGCGTTTTAGCTGGTGATCATATGATACGATAAAATCAAATTGGGTGTATGATCAATGCTAACAGTGAAGCGTCGAAATCAATATATATATATATATATATATATATATATATATATTGCTCGTGTACGCCCAACGTGCTGCGAGGCAAGAACATGGTCGACGAGTCAATGACACTGACGAAGAGTGTAGTCAGCTTTTGGAGACAAATCGAACAAAAATTTCTCATGTGAGATCCATTGAGTCCGAAAAAATGGATTGAGTTGTATTCGACGAGTTTGGTATTCAGATACGACCTAACAGTCTATTATGATGGTTATATAAGTCGACCTCGAAACAATGGGCACTGTTTATCATCAATACTTTGAAGTTTTGCCATGAAACGGCACGATTATGTTATGAGACAGGAAAAGTAAAAATATTACAAAATATATAGCTAAGTTGATTTCACGTGGAGAGGGTTTCGTACGTGGAATATTTACCCAATATATTTTTGGTTTTCTTTGTACTCTATTGAAAACTCACTTCATCAAACCGTACGAAATATTCTATGATATTTACATTTCGTTTTGGTTAAGCAAGTAACTGTTACAACATTCACTCAATAAGTCACTTAATCATAAATTCACTCTATTTACTTGAGTGAATTCAAGAACTGCACTTTATGTTCACACCATAGACTTCCGGAAATTTATAAATAAAGAACTAGTTTCTTTAATTTTTTTTTTTAAATTTTAGGCTCTGTATTTTCGGTGATAAATTTTCATCTATTTTCTTAAAAAACTTTAAAAGTGTAAGTCCAAATAAAGTGAAACGGAATTCAGGATGATGGTAATTGAGGGACGTAGAGGTGAGGCGAAGGAGAATGAGTGTGAAAAAGAGTTGGAATGAATGATTTTGCTTGTGTCGTTGTTGTTAATATTGCTCCTGTTTGGTTTTTTTGGTATCATATAAATAATCAAATACTTTATTTGCCCCCATTATTTAGATTATTAATTATATGTAATATGCTTTCAAAATTTAAATTTCTTGTACATCTAAGTTGTTCGATTCTCACAGGCTTTTGTAATAAGAGATGCGTGTGTATTGCTGGGAAGGAAGTGTTGCTTGTGTAAGCAACATATAGCAACGTTTGTCTTACAAAACAATGAATTAAAAGAATAATAGGTATTATATTCCATGATTCCTACTATTTTATGCAGCCGTATCACTTCAATAGTTTGCTTATATAGGTGAGATACGTTACTTTTTTATAATTATAAGATGAAAAATGTATTTGAGACCTTTGTTGAGTCATATCACATATCACACAACTTAATCGGTCCAGTAGATTCGCAGCAAATTCGCCCAATTTTAAGTGGGACATATAATGGTTCGGTTTTTCACTCAGATATACAGAACCCTAAAAAGGAGTAGTAAAGTTTGTATATACGAGTATGTTCATTTCTATATATAAAAGCATCCCCAAAAGACGAAGGAATTTAACAAAGGAACTCCAAAAGAAAGGCACAATAGTATGTCGGTGACTCGAAGTCATAAGATTTGGCCCTGACAAAAATCGCCCAAGGCGACTAAAAAGTTTGCATTTGCTTTTACATCTTCATCTATATATATTTTTATTATTTATTATCTATATATATAAAATTCGGTGTATGTTTTTCTGTTTTTTGTTTGTATATTTTTATGTATGATTGGATGTCCGTCCGTTAAGGACGCCGAAACCCCTGGACCGATTTTGATGAAAATTTCTGGGACTTGAACAAAACCAAAACAGAGCATCGATATCATGAGCTGAAGGAGTAGAAGAAAAACGAGAATTTAGACAAAGTCAAACACTGGAAGATCAACGAGAAAATCGCAGCAGTAGACAATGCGCCGAGCTGTGGAAACATCTGAAGAGTGTGACGCACGCAAAGGCGGCAACGCGCCGGGTCCGTGGTAGTATATCTCTCTATCTTTTATCTATATATATAAACCAAAGTGGTAAAAAGCTTGTGTTTCCCTCTGCTGCTGTAATTTTTTTTAGTTTTTCAAGACAAATATGTATATATTATTTTTTTAAAACTACAAGACCACAAGCACAAAATGTTTCGTACGTTTTTTCGTTGTTTCTTCTTCATTTTTGTTTTAATGAGTTGTTTGAATAAAGAGTGTGAGCAGATATTTTCTAAACCAATGAATGAAATATATGAATGAGTTCTCTCTGCTATTTATATACACATAGCCAATAAATACTATGTAAATATGTAACTCCAACTAAATTTTTTGCATTTATTACTTCTTCATATTCTTAACTTTAAATTATAAAAACAAAAATTAGTATTTCTTTTTTTGTTTTCGTGATAACGGGATCAAAGTGTAGTAACATAGAAAAATAGGACCAAAAAACTCTGCGTTCACTTTGTTTATGTTGATAGTACCGTTACTTTTCATGAAATTTTTTCTTCTTTTTGCTCACATTCTATTAAATTTTATTAATTGAGGGCATAAAGAGCTTAGTTCTGAATTTTATTTTAAAATATAACTAGTTTTGCATAATGTAAACCAACGGAAGAGAAATTAGTGTATCAGAAAGAAAAATAATCGTTACATTGTGGAAAGATGGACAAAGCTTCCGAAAAATTGGTCAAACTATTGAAAGAACGTATTCTTCCGTCCAGCGAGTGGTAAGGAATTCCAAAGAAACCGTGATTTTGACATCGAAGAAGACCAAAAATATTAACAGTTCGGGAAGAACATAAACTATTAAACATTATAAAAATTAAAAAAAAAACGTAAAAACTTTCCATAAATGAATTTGTGCCGAAATGGTTAGAAAAACTTTTCATACAGCTGGATACCATGGCAGAGTAGCTCGGAGGAAACCACACATTTCACTTGTAAGCAGACGAAAGTGCTTTGAATCCGCCCATAACTATATAAATAAGCCTCCGGAGTTCTGGAAACAAGTTATTTTCTCAGATGAAAGCAAATTTTGTATTTTCGGAATTTAAGGTCGTCAAATTGTTTGACGCAAATAAGGAACAGCAAACAGTCAAACACAGTGGTGGTGGTATTATGGTGTGCATGGCTGCTGGTGGTGTGACACAGCTCGAATTTATTGAATCGACAATGAACAAATGGGGTTATTTAAACATATTAAAAAATAATTTGAAACAAAGTGCACAGAATCTTGGCTTATCCTCGACGTTTTGGTTCCAACAAGATAACGATCCGAAGCACACTGCAGAAATTGTTCGACTTTGGCTTTTGAACAATGTTCCAACACAACTGAAAACTCCTCCAAAATCCCCCGATCTTAATCCTATTGATCATCTTTGTGATCTATTAGAGAAAAGAATCCGTCAGCATGTGATAACAAGTAAAGAGGCGTTGCAAAATGTTATGCAGACAGAATGGGCAAAGATTACAACAGAGGAAACAGATAAAATAGTAAATTCAATGCCAAACAGATTGAGTGAAGTTTTAAAACAACGTGGCTACCGAACAAAATATTGAATTTAATATTTGTTTATTATTTGTAATGTTTTTATAACGCATATTAAAACTGAACGCAGACTTTTTTGGTCCAATTTTTCTTTGTTACTACAGTTAGATACCTTTATCACGAAAACAAAAAAAGAAATACGGAATTTTGTTTTTATCATATAAAGTTAAGAATATGAAGAAGTAATAAATTCAAAATTTTTAGTTGGAATTACATATTTACATAGTATTTTTTCTTTGAATAACAAAAATGTTTAGTTGAACGCAAACATTATTGGCTTTGTGTATATTTAATACTCTGTGGCATGAGTGAGTCGTACATCACACACAAGAGAAGGTACAGCAATGTGTGCCGGGTTTGCTAGTGTATATATAAACTAAAGTGGCAAAACGAATTTCTTTGTTTCCCTCTGCTGACCTTAATTTTCAACCAGTTTAGTTGGTTTTTAAGGCTCCGTACGTTTGAGTGAAAACGGAACCATTATAGGATCACTCGTGCGTATACAGTTCGAGGGATATCACAGTGCACCTACGATCCTCCGAAGTAGCTTGGACTGAAACTTATAAACAATTGAATGAAGTGTGCCAAAGCTATTTCAGTGTGGCTTTATACAGTGAAAGCTTGGTTCGTTGGTAGTATATGACAGTATATAGTGTTTACTTTATGGGATGAGAAATTAATATTATATATCGGTCATAATTAATTAAGTAAATTAAAAAAAAGTTTTACTTCAATTTAAGATCCAAGTTAATTTGAAATAAATTTTGTACTTTTTAATTGCAAATTTGAATGCGATTGAATTCCTCTTTTGACTGTTTAATTGTCATGATTAAATTATACAAAGGGTTTATTCCTTTTAGATACTTTATAATAACTCTTTTGCTGGAATTCGATATTGCCCTCGGGGAATTGATTTTTCTTTTAAATTTTTTTTGATTTTTCTTTTAAATAAAATTTATAATTTTTGTTCGTTGTAGGTATTTTATGCCGTTTTTGTTTACCATATTAAAGTATTAAATGCAGAGGATATAAATGTTTAATTTGTTTTCTATTAAAATTAACAAATACACAAACAATATCTGAAGGAAAAACAAAGTTTGTCGGGTCTACGTAGTCATATAAAATTATTAACTTAAATCACTTTATATATTTTTTGTGTTTATTTATTTTCTTTTCAATGAACTTGAACTTAACATTATATTTCCGATAGTAAATTAAAAATTTCACTACATTAAATGAAGCCTTTAGGCAAAAGACAAATAAAGATATGAGTTTTTAATTATTCTTTTCTTTATTTTGGATACTTTTGATTAGAACCATAACTTTCCGTTATATTTCATTTAGTTTTTTTAATTCCTAATTTTCCATATTATACATTTTTATTTAAAATGTTCATTTGAACTTTTAATGCATTATTTCACTAACATCCATTATAGCTAATATTGCTTAAAACTCCACTTCCTTATAATTTTCAATGGCCCTATTTTCAATTTATTTTATGTAGTTACTAGCAGGGCCGTTGCGTTGGTGATTTCTGCGCTCTGTCTACTGCTGCGATTTCCTCTTTCGTCTTTCAGTGTTTGACTTTTTGGGTGGCATTTCGTACTCTTCATTTGTTTGAATTTTATTTTCATTCGAATATTTGAACATTTCGATTTTGTACAGTTTGAGCAGCACTGCCGGCAAACTCAATTCTCAGAGACTACTTTGTTTTTGTGTTTTATTTGTGTCAGTGTAGTTTGTGATGCACCTAAAAATTGAGGTGGGCTTAATATTTAGCGAATTCGACGACATTTTAGCACCAAACTTAGCCAAAAACATGTTCCATGATGGCATTTACCAAATGTACTAATTTTTATGGTGCTCGGTCAAACGGTGTTGGATTCCATAGGGATTCCATAGAACAAACAGACAGAAAAACTAACATCCTTTTTAATCTATATACTATAGATATATAATACTTTTGATGTGTCCTTTTTTAACCTTTGTTCATTTTGCATTAAACTGTATATGCAGTTATTCAATGTTTTGATTAATTATTTTTTTATTTTTTTCGAATTTCAATATTTAATTTGATAATTTAATTGCTGTGGATTGTCATTTCAAACAACTATTTCGCTAATTATATATTTATTTTTTGTTGCTTTCCTTTTCAGCTATTCAATCTTAATACTTGCAACCATTTTAGAGTTTTATATTGTTTCATATTCTTTACCACTTCTTGAATATCTTTTGCTGATTTGGCACAGTACAAAAATTATGATATATTTTAGTATTTTTCTTCTTTTCTTGTATTTGAAAATTTTCATTCATTCATTTCAAAAAATTTGATTTTTTAATAATGAATATTTTATTGCCGAAGTGAATTAAATAAGAAAAAAGCAACGAAAACAGATATCATTTCGTTTTGATTTTTCATTTTCTATATTTTTCTATAACTCTTTCTTTATATATTATATTTACTACGACAATATTTTATAAAATTAATTTAATATTAATAATAATTAATAATAATAATAATAATAATAATAATAATAATAATAATAATTAATAATAATTAATAATAATAATATTAATATTAATAAATAATAATAATAATATTAATAAATAATAATAATAATAATAATAATAATAATAATAATAATAATAATAATAATAATAATAATAATAATAATAATAATTAATAATTAATAATAATAATAATATAATTACAATAATAATAATAATAAAAATAATAATAATAATAAGAATAATAATAATAATAATAATAATAATAATAATAATAATAATAATAATAATAATAATAATAATAATAATAATAATAATAATAATAATAATAATAATAATAATAATAATAATAATAATAATAATAATAATAATAATAATAATAATAATAATAAAGAATGATAATGATAATAATAATGATGACAGTAATGATGATAATAATAATAAAATATTGTTAGTTAACCTTAAAAATTAAAACCTACACAGGGCATTTACTACTGGCTATTAACGTCTTGGGCTATTTTTTTGTATTATGTTTGCCTGAAAATACATTAATTCCATTGATGAGATGAGATTAAATTATTCAAGCTACAGAAATGAAATTGGAAAACCTATAACTTTAACAAAGTTAAATGTCTTATAGTGTTGGTGATGAAAATTCGCACGGTTATATTGATTCAAATCGTGAGGAAGACAGAGAAATCACTTGGGGGTTCATATATAAATAAATACATATGTTTATGGGTAAGTATGAATATCATTGAAACGACATAGCCTTTGTAGTAGTGGTCAGGTTACGGAAAACTTAACCCTTTCACGACCAGCGTGGCCAATAGGTACACTGACAAAATAAACGTTTCGTTGGTTTTTGACAATAAAAGTATCCATTTGCTATCAAATTTTATTGGAAACCAACCGGTCACTGAATGCACTTGCTGGTTCCGAAAGGAGAGAAAAATATACTAGGTCCACGTCCCCTCGCCCCACGTGCCTTCGTGATTTTCACAAGGATAAGAACGGATACATGCCTCTAATACACTTTCAATTAGATATTGCCAATGAACTGCTTCGATTTAGAAATGAAATTTATATTTAATTTTGACGCGTGAATCGTCTCCAGCTTCACCATCTCCATCCCTATCCGACTCATCAACTCCAAAATATAAAAGAATATATGTTTAGGAACCTTTTAAAGCGAAAGATATGACAAAACCGAACATAGGATTCAATGTGGCTCAAAAGGCAGATACAGACTGTGCAAAACAGGCTATCCTCGGTCCAAATGCTCCAAATGTGACGTATATCTGTGCTTAAGTCCTCAACGAAAAATGGTTTATATCGTACCATAGTAAAAAGTATACTACATGTTGCCTTAAAAAAAGGAGTGAAAGTTTTAAAAAATGTGTTTTACGTTTGAAAATATATTGAACCAAATATGAAAAGTAATGAATGACGTATATGTATTCTTTAGAAAAATATACCACTTAGGCCCAATGTTGCCTATAGGCAACATTTCGGTAAGGACGAACACGGATACTTAGGGCTTTGAAATTGATTTTGATTAATATTTGTAGTCATATTACTCATACTATAACCTCAAATTTTTTTTAAGGGTTAAACGTGCGTAGTTTGCACTCTCGTTTCTGCTCTCAATTTATTGTTCTTTTGCCATTTATTGATATACTCCATTGGTATTTCGATTTGTAGCTCCTGAACATCGTCCTGCACCACAGCCTTGAGCATAGCATTATGTGCTACTAACAGAGTAGTCGTCGATGTTGCATTCGTTGTTGTTGTTTTAGTGCTTGTACACGAGGTTAGTACCGCTCCGGTCAATGGCAGACTTGAGCCCGTTTGATGCTGCAGTTTGTGGACTTGCTGCTGACCTAAAGGTGTCAACAGCGCCTCATCCCTATATTATAAATTATCGACCATTTGTGATGTTCGTCGGTACGAGGGTGTATTTGAGTTTAGATAGCTCTCCGAGTAGACACTCTTTGCACGCTGATCGTAGCGCAAACTCGATCGACGTATGTCGATGTCCAGTGGCATATGAGGATCACGCCACCAGTTGCAGAAGAGACAAAGTAAAGTGTTGCGGAAAGCTTCTCGGAAGTCACGGTTAAAGTAGGCGTAGATGAGCGGATTCAGCGTTGAATTAAAGTAACCAATCCAGAATAGTATCGAAACAACTATATCGGGCACTGCGCAGGCACTGCACGTCATTGTGATGGTGTACCTGTGGACGTTGATTTCGGTATTAATTAATAAATTGATCAAAATTACTTTAAGTGTAAAATTTCTTGGAAAAAAATTATATGAAATAAATAAATATAAAAAAATTTAAATAACTTCATCCATAACATTACTCATACCAGGCCAAGTCAAATTTTTTAAAAACGATTACAATTAAACAGTCGTCTGATAAGTTCCCGGTCTGACACAATTGGCGCCAAAAGTACAGTATTAATATTGTACTAACCTTTAAAAGTCAAAAAGTTCTAACCTTTCATGACAAGCTGGCAGCTGCTGTAAAAGTTGCAGCTGTTTTAGTGAAGCAACTTTTGTTCTTTCCAAAACAATATTTAAAAATGAATTTCGTGTGTTAATTGAACACTGGTTTTTGGTGGGAAAAAACGCCGTTGAAACCAAAGCATGGCTTGATAAGTGTTATTTACTAAAGGCGGCGGCCAGTGGAGATCCTTAGTCTCCACAATTGGACCCTGGCCTAATTACTGCGAAGGTATCCAAGCACTTTAGGACTAACAGAATAATGGTTCTGACAAGCGGTCAGGTCATAGCGTGATTGCAAGCAATCAGAGTTATGAAAATGTAGAAATAAGATCAACGTTTAATAACATCCATCTGACATCACAACTTGTAGTCAACGCGATTTGAACCACGATTAATTAATCCGAACTGTGTGACGCAGACTTTCAACACACACGGCTATTGGCCTGTGCTTGCAGACTTTGCACCAGGAAAATCGACCATTATTGACTTGCTAAATTTAAACTTGGTTATACGAACACCGATGATGCGTCACTCTCTGGTGGCCCATTACACCGGAAAATATCAAAAAGTCCACAAAATCATTTTGACCGTCAAGTGATAGTTGATATTCTAAGCATATCCAAGAAACCTGCGGGTTTGTTTATTTGTCTATGAACAAGCTGTTTTTTTAGAATTGCGTGGAGCGTTCTTCAACAATGTACCAAAAATATCCAATACTAGCAGGGACCCGGAGCGTTGCTGCCTTCGCGTGCGGTTCGCTCTTCGGATAATTTATGTATATTTACTAGCAGGGTCCCGTTTTTTGGTGGAATTTCGTTCACTTCACTCTTTTAATTTATTTTTTTTTCATTCGAATATTTGAAAATCTCGACTTCGCACAGTTTGATAAGTATTGCCGGTAAACTCAATTCTCAGATGCTGCCCTGTTTTTGTGTTTTGTTTGTATATGTGCGATTTGAGAAGCCTCTGAAAATTGAGGTGGTTTCAATATTTAGCGAATTAAACAATTTTTTTTTATCAAAATTTGCAGTTACCTTCTACAGACATACAGACACACAAACAAACAGACAAACATACTTCCAATTTTATATAGCAGCTGGCTAACTTTGCACAAAGCGGCCAAAAGCTCGTCAAAGTACTGTCAAGGTTATGACCTCCATGTTTTGGGATCTCTTATTTTGTTTATTAACTACCTTGAAAAAGACAAGACAATCAATGGAGATCTCTAAATGGCCCAACTAGATAGTCCGTAAGTGAAATTTTCGAGGAAACGGCAAAGAAAGTCATGTTTCACCATGGCCGAAATTGCACCAATTACACCTCAGATGGCTTTTATATCACCCTATTTTTTTTTTTTTATTCTACCATGCGTTAACTGCACACACAGTTTGTCAAAAAATTGTTTTCAAAACGAAAAATAACTAAAAGTATAATTCTACCGCTTATTAATGATGTTAGGAATTACTTAGAGAAAAAAGTAAACATGCAGTTTTATTCTGCAATTCATTTACAACAAAAGTACATTTAAAAAAAATGTATACTTTAAAATTAACTTTAAAAAGTACAAATAAAAAAATTGTACGTTTTTCAGCTGTCAAATAATTCTTTGCAAAATAAGAAAGAAGCGATGAAAACAAACAGATAAAAGGTCATTTTAAGCGAAAGGCCCCGTTCCAGGAAAAACGGCTCGGTTCGGGGTCGTGTACATATTACTACAAGTCCACCAACGATATAAAGATTCAAGGTCCTCTTGAAGAAAATTTAAATGGACAGGAGATATAATAGACATGTATAGTTTCACATCGTCATCGTACATCAATACGTGAGAATGTTTAATTGCAACTAGCAAATCGTTTATAAAAATATTAAATAACAACGGACAAAGTTGACTGCGTTGAGGGACACCAGAGGTTACACAAATAGTCTCGGATATGACGGTTTTAAAGAAAATATTTTGAGTTCTGGACGTTAGGTAGGAAGTAATCCAACTGACCAGGTTGGGTGGAATACCAAAGGCATCCAGTTTATGAATAAGTAAGGAATGGCATACACTATCGAAGGCCTCATTGAAATCAGTGTAAATAACGTCAATTTGGCTTTAAGATTAACTAGTGGCATGAATTCTAGTAAACTGGTCGTAGTTGACCACTTTTTAGTAAACCCATATTGTAAAGTACTCAACAAAGGAAGAACGAAATGCTGAATCTGATGGGTAATTATATGTTCAAATAACTTCAGAATCGCACACAATTTAGCGATTCCTCTGTAATTTGAAATATCAACTTTATTACCTTTTTATGGATAGGAATAATGTAAGATACTTTTGAATACTAGTTAAGATAGAGGTATTCAAGGTAATGTCAAACAGTTTACAGATTGGTATATGCAAAACATTAGCACACAGCTTTAGAATACAACTAGGTTCATCATCCGGACCCAGTCAGTATTAATAAGCAGACGGTTGAGTTTAACATAATCAGTATTTCTGAAGTCTAATGCACGTTTTGATGTAGGCTACGAATTAGAGATATATTTAGAATGTTTTTTCAATTCCTCGGTGGGGTGATATGCATCCTCAGGAGACTGTCGGTAAAGACAATATCTAGAATTCGGGTTTTGCTATTTGTTACATAGTTGACTTGCTGAAAGGAAAGATCCAGACATTTTCCAATAAGTGGTGCTCCAATGAACCAGCATTTCTAGAAGGAGAATCTGAAGCGGATTGTGAGAGCCTGATCACATTTCACGACGGAACAGATATAGCCAAAGCTATTGGTCTAGCTTGAGACCCCAGCTCGGATAACCTACTATTCAGCTTTGCGCAAATACTACCGTAAAGCCCAACCACCAAAAGGACAATTCTATCCACAATCGCTAAATTCTATGACCCTCTAGGATTTATAGCTCCCATCACAACTAAACTGAAAATATTTCTTCAAGCGCTTTGGAACGAAAGGCTCAAGTAGGATGAAAGTTTACACTAGTCTATGAATTTATCATACTTTGGAACGAAAGGCTCAACTAGGATGAAAGTTTACACTAGTCTATGCATTTATCATGGCTAGAGCTTACATCAACCCTCTCAAACCTCAGAAGCCTTACATTACCACATTATATCTTGTTGCCTCACTCCACATTTGAAATCCACACATTTTGTGAAGCAAGTATGGCCGCATACGGCACTTGTGTTTATGTAAAGTCAGAAGTCAACGAAACCGTTAGAGCTGTACGCTGCACTTCTGCTGTCAGAAATCATCGTCAATATCGCCCAAAACGTTCGAAAGCACTTTCCATTGTAGGTCAGATTCAACAATAGTGCTTGCATGGATTCGTGAATCACCTTCAGATTATAACACATGTGTTTCCAACAGGGTTGCGCAAATTCAGGAGCGAACAATGGGCATAACATGGCATCACGTGGCGTCTGAGTTGAATCCGGCAGACAGCCTATCTCGAGGATGTGCACCTCTCGAGTTGTTAAAATTCAATCCCTGGTGTGAAGGGGCTTTCTGCGTTTCAGCGGCTCTTATTGGCCCATTAATATGCGAAATCATGAGGAACTCCTGGCGTTCGTTCCATCGTATTTCTTTCAAATGCAAGTTTCAAAATTCGTTTGGAAAGCTGCAGCGAGTCTTCGCTTATATTCACCGATTCATGCAAGCAACAACGGTCTTCCTCGCCTCAAAGGAGATCTGAGTATGGATGATGTCAAAAGCGGCACGAATTTACTAATCAGATGTATTCAGCAGGTACACTTCTATGATGAATACAAGGCGCTAAGCACCAAGGGTCATCTCTCATCAAAAGTCAAGCTGAAATGGTTTCACCCAATTCTCGCCTCGAAAGGGATAATTCGCGTCGGAGGAAGGCTTCAAAATTCTCAGTTGGATTTCGATGCTAGACATCCACGGATATTGCCTAAACAATATCTAGTCACCAGTGCACCTCATGCTTCTGATGATGCTGCGCAGTCTGCTGTTGCGGCTGTTTATATAGTTGGTGTTGTTGCTGAGGCTGTAACTGTTGCCTTTCGCGACGGGCCGCATCATCATAAGATACATCTGGAGCAACCATTGTTGACACTGCTTGGCGAAGCCTGAGAAGGGGAATTTTTGGAGGGCGCTGGATAACAATGTACTGGTATACAGCACAGCCCTTCGAATTGGACGTGTGAGCCTCGTGGCAGAGAGCACACTCAGCTGGTGTAGTTACTGACTTACCGCAGTTCACGGATGCATGCTCCTTACCGCAATTCACACAACGAAAACTTTTTTGGCGGTATAGCTTTGTGTGGTCATACTCCTGATAACGATAGCATTGTGGCACGTCTGTGGAAGGTCTTAACCTCATAAATGTTCTTATTGTTCGCAGCAGGTTCCAGCTCCACGAACAATAAATTGATCTCGCACCCTCCGTGCGACTCATGACATTGTGTATGTTGCGCACAGAGTGCCCCAACTTCGTAAGTTCCTCTTCTATATCCAAGATCTATCAAAAGATCTCCAAGGTGGTGCGTTGAAGGCCCTTGCAACCACTAGATATGCTCTCTTCTCCTTAAGCTGATAGGAGTCAAATGACATTCCTTTGGCAAACAACATAGCTACTACTGCTCTGTATACCTCAGAATTTATAGTCATTATATGGATAACTGATCCAGAGATCGTTTTAGCAATGTAATTCTCTAGAGAGATGACTGCATTATTGGAGTTTATTAGGCCATTATTTTTGGTTATGCCGTCGGCAATGATTGGTGGTTTTCGACGCCTTTGGCGGAAAAGTGGCACTGTTAGTAGAAACCGTATCCATAAGGCTGAATATCAGCCAGATTAGGTGGATTGACAGGATTAAGTGTAGGCTAAGCGCGCTCACGAATATAGGTATCAGTGTCCATTTCTGACTCTAGCAAAGCAAAGGGGTTGTTGATACCAGCAAAGCTGAATTCAGCAAAGCTGAATTCAGAACTGCCTATGGATCGAAGGCCTTGTAGAGTTGACAGGCCGGCATTATGGTTGCTTTGAGGGATTACAGAAGCCTCAGCATGCGTATACAGTTTACTGAGGAGATTTGACGCTGCCGAAGGGTCCATTACGCTTTTGCTTGGCCTCATCCGAATTTTATTTGTTTCGCTAACTGAAGGCCTTGTTGGCCTCAATTTTAGACCACCAATGGTCCGCATCATAAGTGACAGTATCCATTCAAGCAAAGTTAATAGATTATTAACACTTATTATCACTTAATTGCTTGAAAGCTCCAAATTCCACTACAATTCAAACAATAAATAGTAAACAGAAGATAAGAGGTATGATCCACAATTAAAAGTTCCAAGTTTTATAATTTTATAATGACAAACTTTGATTTTTTATATGCCCAGAAAGCACGTTAGCTTCCTCTCCCGAAATGGCTTTCTTGATGAAACTTGTAGTTTAATACCTGTGAACGTTCACTGTATTCAACCTTGATCCGTATTGTATTTGCTGCCACAACCGAAAATTGATTTGGCTGGACTCGACAAAAAGTTGGAATCAAAAATCAACAGCGAGCCATAGTTTGAGTGTGTTGTGTAAGTAACATGCGTGTATGAGATTGTGTTGGTTTTCTTTGTCTCCCTGCGTGGGAAACGTGATCAGTTTGAGTGTGGTGTGTAGGTATAGTACGTGTATGAGATTGGATTGGTTTCTTGTTGTGTGTAACACTTGGAATATTTTTGTATGATTGTGCTTTGTGATCAAGCCATCTTTTTTTCTGGCCTCCCGGTATTTTCATTTCATTCATATAAATGAACCAATCTTCCACTCTTGTATGTGGTGCGTTCAAAGAGTATGCTCTAAGCAAAATGACAAAAAACAGAATCATTAACTCTTGATATAATCGAAAAAACGATACACATAGTATTAAAGAAAAAAAATTTCGCGTGCAACTAAGTGCGCGTGCTCGTAGTGAAACTTCAATAGGACTAAGGGAGTCACAATATATAGTATACAACTAATACATAAACGAAACTGCCTACAGAAAAGAACCAAAATTACAAAGAGAAAGTCTAATACTAAGAATAATAAAGAGTATAATACTAATAACTATAATAAAACTAACAATAATATAAGCAATAATTATACTAACAATAAACTATCGAAGCTAACTGCCAAAGGGACCAAAGATGGATCGAAGCTACCTGCCAATAGAACCGAAGAACAAGAGAAAATTAAAACACCGTCTTGAGGTTCGTCTTGCCGCTTGCAGTACCTTTTTTTTTTTTATTTCCCCTTGAAATGTACATGTCTTACTGTACTTTGACTCTTAGTACTACGTTTTCATAATGTATAGAGGGGTGACAGTAAAGCTTATATGGCTATTCCATATAAGCGGAGATAAAATACAGGTGGCTTTAGAATAATATTTGTTGTGATAATTATTGAGTAGTTCGAATGCTAAATATATACATAGATACGCCCGCTTATACTATTGCTACAATAATTTATGTTTTATTTTAGATTAGGTCGACAGGCCTTGATCGGCGAAGTCTACGTCTTTGCTGGAGCTCGCGCAGAAGCAGTGTATTTACCCCGTTGTTAGTATGTTGGCTTATTTTTGTTTGGTATCTCCGACTTAAAATAGTTATTTTTTCAGCCGCTGTGGAAATCTGCAAGTCTCTGTGAATGTCGAAATTTGTGATATACCAGTCAGCGTTTGTAATTTTACGTAGAATTTTCGATTGTTGTCTTTGTATTAATTGTAGATTTGTTCTTTTCGCAGACCCCCATATTTGTGCTCTGTGTATAAGTTTGATGACTGTTTTATATATTAATAGTTTGTTGTTCAGTGAGACTTTCGATTTTCTGTTTAACAACCAGTGCAATTCATTTATTTTAAGTTTTATTCGGTTTCGTATTTTAAAAATATGGTATTTCCATATCAGTTTGCTGTCAAGGTAGATTCCGAGGTACTTAGCTACGTTTCCGATTGTTATATCTCTTCCGTCAATTATTAGGTGAACTGGTCTATATTTTGTTTTGGTAGTAAAAAATAATTGGGCTGTTTTGCTTTTGTTAATTTTTATTCTCCATTTCCGAAACCACTCTAGGGTTTTATTTAAGTTTTTTGTAGAATGGATGTTGCAGCATTTATGCTGCTATGGACGGATAGAAGAATGGTGTCGTCTGCAAACGTAGCTATCATTGTAGAGCCCTGTGTTGGTTGAGTGAGGTCTGCGGTGAAAATAGTGTAAAGGAGTGGCACAAGAACGCTTCCTTGGGGAACTCCTGTGCTTACCGGGCGTAGTGTAGAGTATTCGTTTTTATACTTAACATAAAAGTATCTGACTTCTATATATATAGCTTGACAGAATTTGAGTCACATTGGTTGGGAAAATCGAGTGGATCTTATGTATTAGGCCATTGTGCCAAACTTTATCAAAGGCTTTCTCGACATTTAGGAATAGTCCAATACAAAATTTGTTGTCATTTATGGTTGAGAATTTTGTGGGTTACGCGGTGAATCTGTTGAATCGTATAATGATTACGTCGGAATCCAAATTGGTGGTCGGGTATTATTTGATTACGTCTTAGAAGTACGAGAAGCCTTTCACGTAGAAGTTTTTCAAAAATTTTTGACAACACGGGTAGCAAGCTTATGGGTTTGTAGGAGGAAGCTTGTTAGTAGTCTTTCCCAGGTTTAGGAATACCTATAATCTCTGTCAACTTTCCATGCACTGGGGAAATATCTTAGTCTTAATACCGCGTTAAATAAATTTCTTATGTAGTCTACTATTACTTTCAGTAATAGTCCGTTTATTTTGTCGTAGCCAAAATATTTTTATGTTTAATGTCGTATTTTATAGTTGCAATTATTTCTTTCGTAGAGAGTTCAGAGGAGGTAGTGAGTCATCAGTGGTAGTATCATTCTCCGCAAAAACACTCTTTGTAATATTTGGCTAATGTTATAGCTTTCTGAAGGTCTGTTATAGCCCATGTATCATGAGAGAGAAGGTGGACTAAAAGCATTGCGCGCTGTGGTCGTATGTGTAGGGATCGACTGTAGTGCTTTCTCGATTACATCATTGAAGAGAATCACTCCAGATTAGTTGTAGTAGTTAAATTAGTTGTAATTGAAATATTTAGCGGCAGCGATCGCTTAATATAATCTCTGTAAGTTTTCCAGTCAGTGCGACGATTGTATACCTTGTTGATTTTACGTTCAGTTAATACGCTGTTTTGGTAGTCAAGTTGGATCGGAGTATGGTCTGAAGATAAATCTAGTCTTGATTTTATTGCGAGCTTTAGTATACTAATATTTTTAATTAGGTAGAAGTCGATGAGGTCAGGTCTTTTTTTTTGTCACTAAGTCAAAAGTTGGTTCGCCGGTGCTTCAGTATGTTGCCTTTACTGTGTATATAGCCCTCAGTAGGTCCTTACCTTTTTTGTTTGACGTTCTAGAGCCCCAAGCCGTGTTTTTAGCGTTAAAGTCTCCACCGACAATAAAGCGTGGTACAAGAGTTTGCAGGAAGTCATTTTATTATGTCATGTTTAGGTACACTGTAGGCAGCTGCTATAGTTAGAGATCCCAAAGAATCCGTGATTTGTAAAATGATAATTTTCGAGTTCTATAGTGTTTGAGTGTGTTTTTAATAATGACTGCTATGCCTCCGTGGCCCGTTCCATCAGGGTGATTGGTAGTATAAGTAATATAACCATTTATCTGAAAACTATGTTTACGTGTTAGGTGCGTTTCACATATTAGGGCGATGTCAGTATGGTTGTTGTCTAAGGATGCCTTGAATTCCAGTTTAAGGTTATTGATTCCATTGGTATTCCATGCAATTATTCGTAGTTTATCGTCCATTTTTGTTGTCGAATTTTGTCGATAGTACTGTCATGATGTTCATCATGTTACTCATTTGCTGCGCTAGTTGTTTTATTATGTGTTTTATTTCCGCCTTATCGTTTGAAACTTCAATCTTATTTTTGGCGTTTTTATTGGTCTCGTTTTTGTTTTCCTATACATCTTTTTGTTGCGGTTGTACCTGATTTGTGGGGGTTCTATGATTACTGGCTGATGTTTGGGCGTACGTTGTACGAATTTTATCTTTGTTTGATGGTTGTTCTTCTACCGTAAGGTCATGTTTTTTAACGTCTATCTCTCTTTGTGAGGGAAATCTTTTAAATTTTAGGTGTTTTTACACTTTACATCCCTTATAGTTGGCTGTGTGTAAGCCGCCACAAAGAGCGCATTTTATTTGATCGGTGTTGTACTTCCTGGCGCATTTAACACAGCTGGGCTCTTTGGTGCAAAAATTCCTTGTGTGACCATATTTTTGGCAGTTTGAGCAGTTTGAGGTGTAGTGGCTTAACGATGACTTCGGTGCTTAGAAGGGGATGATGTTGTATATTTCTCTATTATTCGCGTTATCTTTTAATTCGATGAAAAATAGTGTCAGGGGTTTCTTTTAGAGTTTTTGTTGTACATTGTGGATATTAGTAATATCGTGGCCTAGTTCCTATAGCTCATTCTTTAGTTCATCAAGATCAGTGGCGTAGTTCATATTCCTAAGTACTGTCTTGAATCCACGCTCCTCTTTCGGCTTAAAGGTGTAGTATTTAGTATTTTTTTCTCTAAGCATCTTAACCACCGCCGAGTTCGACGAGTCCTTTGTCTGTATGCGTACTTCGTTGTTTTTAAGTATTTTTAATGTGTAGTTACGTTTTATTTTTAACTCTTGTGGGTTTTGATTGCTTGAATTTGGTACTTGCGTGTTTGATGTTGTTTCTCTGATCAATGATGTTGCTGAAGAGAGGGAGCAAAATGGCATTGTAGCAGAGAAAGTTGACGTGGTCGTTGTTGTGAGGAGTGAGATAGCAGCTGATGTCTGCGTTGTAGAGGTTGTTATTGTTGTTGGCGGAAAAGAGGAGAGTGGCGTCGTTGGTGAAACGCATTGTGCACTCCACCGGAGAGGCTGCATATTACCTGTAGCCATGGAACAGCTGACAGTTAGTTAAGCGGAAGAGCGAGAGGTTGTGTTTGTTTGTGTTGAAGATGCGTTATTGTTTTAATTTTGTGGGTGGGGGTCTGTTTGATGTATTGCGGGAGAGCATGAAAGCGCTCTCTCGAAATTAGCAGTAAGTGAAGCTTGGTTATTCTCACTGTTGTCGTTGCTGTTGTTTGAATAGCTTGAGGATGTGATAAGGTATGCGTTGTTGTTGTTTGTTGTGACAGCTGTTAGAGCGTAGGTACGCTAATGCTGTTTTTTAATTGTGGCTGATACTGATTTTGCGTGCGGCGCACAGTCGGCGGACTGCGTTTAACAGGCATTCCTGAGCCCGGAACAGCCTTTTTTCGACACAGGTTTTCGGACGAAGCTATCGTTGATTCTTCTTTGGTGTCGCGACATTCGCAAATTTTGTGCACATTCGGGTAGACCGAATCTCGTGTGTTATGACTCATGGGCGAGCCAATATTCCAACAACTGCGAGAAGCGCAGCTTATCTTTGTTTTTCGTTTGTGATAAGGTTATTATATAATTTAACATTTATTTTTTTTTTAAAAAAAAGATCAATGTGATCTCATCCTTTTCCAATGCACATACAAATGTACAGAGAGTTTTGGACCAGGTATACACTTCACACCACGAAGAAAAAGAGTTATGCAGGAAATAAGAAGTATATGATAAGGAAAACTACAAAGTTGGTGACCTGCAGGCAATACATTTTAACCAAAGGGCGTTACTTCTTGCTTTTATTATAAAAGTAAATTGCTACAAGTTCACGATTGGTGACCTCCACGTAAAACATGTGAATTGTTATTTTTGGACCGAAGTTCAAGGAAAGCGTGAGTCTAACGAGATTGAAACCTAGAGTTTAGTGGAAAGGGCAAGGAATGCTCAAAAAAGGCATTTAAGTAGCAATCCCATATAGACGCCAGAGCAATATAGAACCTTAATTGCAACTGCCAAGAAGATTGATCTCACGATCAGTTTTTTTGATTTTAAGTCATTACAAGAAAAATGGGGTAAAAATTGTATGATTAATGAGAACAACCAAAAAGGTATATGGTGTAACACTGAAATCTTACGTGTAGAAAAGGTTAACATAGTTTCATTTTTTATAAAACTTCTTATAAGGATACATAAAGGAAAGTTTGTGTGCAGAAACAGAACTTAAGATCTTCTACGCATTCAAATAGTAAGTAAGTAAGTTATCTTTGTTTTAAAGAAAAACGAAGTATTTTTGACGAGTTTTGTGTTTGTCTTCGGGAAATCGGTACTGTTTGTCACTGTCACAATATGGTTGTGGTTTTTTCTGCTGCTGTTAAAAATGCAATATTACTAACTTTTTCACGCTTTCAGTAATTTCAACTTATGTTTAATTAATTTCGATAAGTTTCAATTATCGAAAATTAAGCAAAACAAATAAAATATCTGGTAAAAAAGACACCATTCCACGAAATTTCTACAAATCTTACTACAAACATTTAATGGAAACTTAATTACTCAATATTGTTTCGTTATTATATAATTTAAGTTTTAACCTTAAAATATCATGACTAAATGTTTATTTTAATTAAATGAATATTTACAACCGAAACATTTTTTTTAACCTGTTTTGTTTTTATTAACATTTTCATAAGTACAACCAGAGGTTTCAGTTTGCTTACATCGAACAAGTACAAATCCATTACAATATCAGTCAAGCTTTCTTTAAAATGTCATATCCAGTTTTCTATTTTCTATCTTTAATCTTTACAAAAGCAGTTTTTTGCCACTACTAAAAAACTTAATATTTTGAGTTATGAGCCTTTTGTAGTTAGGGTGCGATATTTATTCATTCAGTTACTGAATATGTTTAATTTTTTTGTTTTCATTATGTCTTTCTTGTGTTTTTATAATTTACTAGAAGGGACCCAGCGCGTTGCCACCTTCGCGTGCGTTTCGCTCTTCGGATGTTTCAACAGCTCTGCGCTCTTTTTACCGCCTCCATTTTCTCGTTGATCTTCCAGTTTTTTTTTTAGCTTTGGGAAGCATTTCGTACTCTACACTTTTTGATTTTTTTTTAATCCAATATTTGAAGCTTTCGACTTTGTACAGTTTTAGCAGCACTTCCGGCAAACTCAATTCTCAGATGCTGCTTTGTTTTTGTGTTTTATTTTTATCTGTACAGTTTGAGAAGCTTCTGAAAATTTAGTTGGTCTTAATATTTAGCGAATTCAAAAATTTTTTTGCACCAAACTTCACAGTTACATTCTATATTTATAGATATAGATAGATTTATCATTGAATATTATCCAATTTTACGGGAGTTAGATGTCCATCTATTTGCTTGAGTTACTACTACCATAAATGAGGTTATATAGCCAAGGACACCTCTAGTTTGAAAGACCGAAGTGGAAATGTGGGTACCAAAATTCAACTTTAAGTCCTTGAAAATACCAAGGACGTTAAAATTACGAGAAACACGTTCTAAACTATGTGAGTTAATAAATAAGTAAATTTAAATAAGGGATCCGAGAAAAAAGGACATAACTTTGCATTTATTGATATTGAGGATTAAATAGTTATTGCAACACCAACGAGATAACGAGTCAATGTCACTCTCAAGGAAAATCCCGTGAGAGGGGCTATTAAGGCTGAAATATAGTTTAACATCATCTGCATACATTAAAATCTGAGACTCTTTGATGATTAATAATAAAGATGTTGAAAAACAAATGTCAACAATGGTCGAATAGAGTAATGTAGATGATCAGTAATAATCTGCTCAAACACATTAGGAATTGCACACAGCTTGGCAACATCTCTCAGATCGGTAGATGCAGACAGAAGTTAATTAAGAATTAGTGTCACTACAAGAGTGGGTGATACGTATCTTCTGGATTTGACAAACGTGAGGATCTAGAAAGTTAGGTATTTCCATGGCAATTGGTAAACGCTAGCTCTAGCATATGATCTTTAATATTGAGAATGAAGTTTATTTTCTGGAGAGAGATATCCTGTAATAAATCTACGAACACGCTGCCTATAAAAGGAACAACAATATTGAAGTTACTAGAAGAAATCCCATTAACAGTGGGAAGATTAAAATCACCCAGAACCAGCAAAGTATCAGAGTCATTAATGAGTTTTAATACATTCTCAATAGCTCTCGCTTAAGCCAAGTAGACTGAGTCAGACGATGAAGGGGGGATATATGAACAAGTAACACAAAATTTATAATTAGGGGATGAAACTTTGACATAGATAAATTCAATATTTTCAGTATCGTCAAGAGAGGCCAGTTCTGATGAAAAAGAGGAACGAACAGAAATTAAAACTCCACCACCTACGCAGCCATAACGACATTTACGAAACGTAGAGTAAGAGTTATTTTAAATGTCACAGTTGAGAACATCAGGGCGAAGCCAAGCCTTAACGAAAACGATAATGTCAGAACTGAAAGATAATCGTCTTAGATAAAATGAAAAAAGTTTATGTTTTAGCTCTCTAACATTTTGAAAATGTAGAGTTCGTTTTTTGCAGCTTTGGAAGAAGCAGAATATGAAGCTGAAGCAGTGACTGGTAAGGTTACCTGTGATGGCCTAGATTTTTTCAGTCAAAAACAAAATCATAAACCACCATATGGGCAGGCCACTAAAAGCAGTTACAAATATCATATAGATGACCACACGTTAATATTATCCAAGTTTAAAGATCGTGCACAAATATGGTTGAACTGATGGATGCACTGTTGGAAAACGTAACTGAAGAATTTAAATGGGAAGAAAAACAAATGTTACGCCGCGAATTTAAGTCACGAAAATGGATGAGCAACGAAAACTTTTCAACGCATTTCAAATATAAAACAATATTGGCGACACACATACGTTTCGATGACGAAGAGTTAATTGATAATGTAATCGAGGGCAACCCTGACGCACACCTAGGCAGGCATATACAATGTTTTACGCTATCTTTGCAGCTACTAAAAGACTTTTCAAAAGTGACGCTCACCAGGAAGACAACTAACGCTTGCACAAACTCAGCACTTACATGAAGTCCAGTAAGATGTTACAACTGCAACTCACTGGAACACTTCGCATCGGAGTGTCGTATACGAAAACGTGAAGTATGGAACACCGCATAGCTAACTGCCCGATGAAGAAAAACCGAAGCAACGAATACTTAAAATATTTCACTATTTATTTAAAGAAGGATATTAACCAATCTTTACATGTAGAATGCCTCATAGATTCCGGAAGCCTAACCAGCTTTATTAAAATATCCTGCTTGAAGATCAACCTGGGAAATTATGTAAATTTCGATTTTGATTTTGTACAACATGAAAATGTTAATTATTTTGGTTTGAACGACAGTCGATTAAACATTCTTGGAAAAGTGCAAAGTTTTCTTATTATTATTAATGAACAGTTAATTTAGAATTGCTGATTATGTCGAACGAATATATGAGCTATAATGCAGGTCTTGGTAGAGACTTTATAAATAGTTGTAAATTCCAAATCGTGAGTGATGTCCTAAAAAGTGATTACCTCTCAAATAGTTGTTGAAATAGAGATCGCATACAAACTTATCTTTCAAAAAAAGCTTGTCTGAAAAGCGACATTATAAACTTTAGTCTTAGCTTTAAACTAACCCAAAGACTAACAGCCATTTTAAATAAATTTTATCATACAATAGAACAGCTCCTGCTGCAACAAAGTGTAAAATGAAATTAAAATTAGAGAACTCGAGACCCTTTAACTCTAGCCCCGAGATGCTCGTCATATGCTGAGAAGCAAGAGGTACGGCAATTGCTAGACCAGTATATAGAAAAGTCTTCATTAGAGAAAGTGAATCGGAATACGAGTCGCCTATGGTGCTAGTCAAAAACAAAACTGGATAATTGAGAATGTATGTGGACTATCGGACACTAAACAAAGGAACACTGAAAGATAACTACTCGACACCACTTATCGACGACCTAATAGACAAGTTGTCAAAGAAAAATGTTTTCTCGAGACTAGACTCAAAGAACGGACTCTTTCACGTGCTTATGCACGAAGACTCTGTAAAGTACACAGTGTTTACAACACCGATGGGGCAATACGAATGGTTAAGAATGCCGTTTGGTCTTCGAGACGTACCATCCTTATTTATATACAAATTTTTTTCTGATATAATAAAAGAAGACAAAGTTATGATTTATATGGACGACATTATGATTATAACAACAAATAGTGAGAGTCATCTTAAAATACAAGAAGAAGTATTTAAACGGTTGGTAGCAAACAGGTTACAGTTAATATTAGACAAATGTGAGTTTCTTCAGTCAGAAATAAGGTACTTAGGATACCGAATATCAAGCGACGGAATTAGGACAGACCTAAGAGGTCTGCAGGCGATAATAGATTATATAGCGCCAAGTAAAGCACACGAAGTTCAGAGCTTTCTGGGCTTAGGTTCATGTTTTACTCGATTCATAAAAGACTTCTCTATAAAAGCAAAGCCCTTATGAGATCTAATAAAAGAAAGAAGGTTCAACTTCGGGGCAGACGAATTAAAGTGCTTTGAAGTGTTAAATAGTTTACTAGAATCACTAGTTTTGGCATTGCATATCCAACAAAGTTACATTATGAAGCAAGCTCATTAGGTTTTGGTTAAATTCTTATGCACAGGAAAATCGACGGGAAATTACACCCCATATTCTATTTCTCAGCGCTCTAACTATGACCCTCAATAAGAAATAATCGAATCCGAGAATAGCCCGTTGGGCGTTAGAACTAGAAAATTACGACTTCACTGTAGCACCGCGCTAGGGAAGAGAATGCAACATGTCGACGCGCTAAGTAGAAATATGTATATATTAACGACTGATACAACTTAATAATTTGTCAAAACAGAGATACAAAATTGAAAAAATTACGAGAACTATAGCATAAATCTGAAAGCAATGTTTACAAAATGAGAAACAGTGTGATATATGAAAAAAAAAGGCAGAAGCCCTCTTATTTTATATACCAGAAGAAATGGAGGATCACGTACTTTTTAAATCTCACACTTGAACACATAGGGATAGACAAAATGACATTATATCCAAAAGCTACTGGCTTCCCAACATAAAAGCAAAACAACACATAAACCACTGCCTTAAATGTGTTGCTGACTCAGCGAAACATGGTAATGAAAAAAGTATTTTACACAACATATCCAAAGAGCCAAGACGATTTGAAGTTTTGCACATTGATCATTATGGTCCACAAAAACTACCACGAATACTAAAGAGGCAATTATAGCATTAAAGGACTATTTCCGAACCTATAATTTAAACACATAATCTTCGATAGGGGCAGCTGTTTTACTTCGAAACAATTTGAAGACTTCGTTGAAATTAACAACATCTAACATATAGAAATTGCAACTGAATATGCCACAAGCGAACGGACCTCTGATAGCCAAATTGGTAGAAACCGATAAAGGGTTACATTGGGACGTAGTAGTAGAAATGGTCGGGCTAACTCTAACACTCTAAATAACACCCTTCAACGGACAATAAACCAGCACCTCAGCAAAGTATTGTTCGGCGTTTCTCAGAAGGGCAAAGTAATAGACATATTAAAAAAAAGCCTCTACGAGAAGGCCTCGTAATGGTACAAAATTTCGATTTCAAAAAAGCTCATACCAAAATTCAAGGAACCCTTTCAAAAAATAAAAGTTTTGAGAAATGACAGATTTGTTTTGGGCGATGTCGACAGGTTTCAACACTCAAGAACACCATATAAAGTAGTGTGGGTTGTTGCAAATATGAGACCTTGACTTGGCAGTAAAAGAAGATAATATGAAAAAAAAATAAAAATTAAATGAAAACATAAAAAATGTATAAACTTAGACACAACTATGCCATCACTCAGAGATATAAGTAGCGTTAAGGAACTTGTAACTAATTATAACATTAACTGAGGAAATCAGAAGATATCCGATCAATATCACCGAATTGTAGTAGTCTTAACTAGATGTAGATCATATGTAGTAGTCGTGTACAAATTACTACTGTATCAGTAAGTAGCATGTATACATGCAAGAACACATACATAGGTTCGTAGGTTAAAAAAAGAAAATAACAATAAAGGTCAGTCAAGGCGCGAAGCTAATAAAGAGAAAATTAAAAAATAAGATAAATAAAATAAGACAATATGAACAATTAAAATGAAAATAAATATGAAATAAAATAAATGAAAAAAAAGAAGTAAATTCCAAAAAAAAGGTGCGTGGTCGCGGGACCGCCTTCAAGAACGAAGTTCCTCACGCCTTTTTAAATATAAATTACAATGATTTTTTTGTGGCCTTAAACTTACGTGAATGTTTCACTTCTTAATGTGTAACTTAAAGTTACAATTCGGAGAACTGCGCGATTGTCCATTTTGGTGATCCTTTACTTTACTTATGTAATGCTATTTCGTTATGTTACGGTTTCTACATATCAACTTCTATTGCAAGCCAGTCAACTTTTTAAATTTCATCATATTGTACCATGGTAATTAATGGCTTATGGTAGCTATAATATGCCTCGTATGCTTGAGATTCAATTTTGTCCAAGTAACTTGAAAAAACAGCGTCAATGGTAGTACAGTAATTTGTTGCGAATTGCGCTGGATCATTATTAATATGTAAATCGAATATATCTAATAACAAAGATATGAATTCTTCGAATTTTTCTTTATTATTGAAGTTGACGTTAAAGTCTGCAGCCAATATGAGCAGAACCTTATGAAAACTTTGTTTAAGTAATTTAGAACCTCCCTCGGTATATTCGAACAATGATCGATGAATGAATAATATAATATCCTCAATCTTTTGATTTGGGGATATATAAATAGCTACAATAAATATTGCAATATCGTTTCCTCTTTTACAAATAGCTTAACATATGTCACCAACTGATGAGTGCTTAATACTTAAATCACTAATGTTTGACAAAAGCGTTCCCATATTTTCTGTACAAAATGAGGGTTTCCAGTTTTACTATATATATTGCGACTCCACCTGAACGAATATATTGTCGTATTTAATAAGAAATGCAATTGAAATTAGGAACGGCGATTTATTTTTAATTTCTTATCCACGTTTCGAAAAGAAATAATAGTAATAGGTTCAAATTTTTAGTAACTGGATCCAAGAAATCTAAGGTATGTCTTTTCAAACTTTGGCAGTTAAAATTTTTTATTACAAATCATATCCAGGATAATTATGTTCTGGTCTGCAATGTATTTAACGATAATCTTTGAAATTCTCGCAGTAATTTCTTTGTTGATCTAGCTTGCATTCGATTATGATATAATTAAAATTTTTTTGGATTATCTTGGGGTGTTAAAATATACAAATTTTCTACATGTGTTACTCGAGATAGCGCAACGTAAACAAGTTCTTGCAAATAATATTTGCTGTACTCGTCAACCATTTCATTTAAATTTCTACACTGCGATTTATATATGGTAATAACGCAAGTCGAAATGAAAGGAAAATGCTTTCGAGTAGCAATAATTTTGTTATCTGATGCCAATGAAATGTTCGCAGATCGTAGTTCAATAGGCACAGCAAGACTACTAACTCCACTTTGTACAGCTAACTGAGCAGCTTTTTTTGCTTTTTTTCAAACCAATCGTTGTTGAACCACAAAACTGCAAACCATTCTCTAAATGGTTGTTTGTATCCAAATCTAAATGCACTAATTTTCCTGTCGTACTATTACATAAGACATCGGATATATGAATATTTGTTGTGATGAGATACAACATGCCTTTTACAAAAATAATTTCGTATGGTATAACTGACTTTTTATGATTTTATGAAAATGAGCACTTTGTTCATGATTTTTAGATCCTGTAATTGAGTCAGTGGCTGTACATATAGTTTGGCCTTCAAATTGTTGTAGAACGTAATTGTTGTGGGTGTTTACATCCTCATTTTTGAAAAATATGCCAATTCCATTATGGCACAATTTTTGAGCATCGGTTTTTTACAAAAACCTTGATTTTATCAACTCGATTTCTTGTTTTTCTGCCTACTTTAGTTAGTAAATTAGAAAATGCAGCGTTAGCCTGTCTCTTGACTTGGTTGAGTTGATAAAATTTAAGTTTTCGCCAAAGATAGGTCCCAACAATGTGTCTTCTAATAGAGTTATATATTGGTTGCTCGTACTGGTGGTAGCTTCTGCAAATCTCCAATAAATATAATTTCTATCCCACCATATTCTTCCTTATGATTATTGGTTATTTATTTTAAACGTAAGTCAATTGTCACTAAAACCTCTGAGGTGATAATACTTATTTTATCGGTGATTGATACTTGTACATATCTAAACATAGATCTATGCAAATGCGCTATATCAGACGACAGAGGCAATAGTTTTGAAATTGAAATTATAAGTGCAGAATGAATTGTTCTCCCTTCCAACTGACATAGAAGCTTTACCAGTGGTAGCCAAGTTATATAAGCATTACAATAGCCATCTGTGTCAGTAAAGCTGTCATAAATTTACTTTATGAGTAGTGACAAAATATTTACCAGCGCCTGCCGAACCAGGGAACAAATTTGTAAAGGTGTTTGATGTGGAGTTTGTAAATGGTAAATAATATACATCAATAAACGAAACCCGCGAAATAAAGATAAGCAATGTGTGAGTGTGCTTAGTACTCACGAGTACGAGACACTTAGTACTCATGTAAAATAACATTCCATCGAAACCAAAGATGTTTCACAACAAAACGTCCTATATATTTAAACAAAATATAAGAGCCAAGCCTCAGCGACATGCATGCTAATTGATATGTAAGATTTGCTTTCAGTAGGGTACACACACAAACGAAATGAAACTCGCTCTCTCTCTCTTCGCAAACGCGAACCCGTGAAATTGTGGGCAATTTTCTTGCTGTTGTTACCGTTGTTGTTGTTGATGCTGTTTGGTTTTGCGCTCTCTGCATAAGCACAACAGAAGAGCAAAACCAAATACCAGCAAAAAATACAACAAAATACAACAAAAACCTTGTTACGGTTTTTGACTTTTCTATCATTTCACTCCTCTTAAAGCCAATAAAGTTTGCGTTCACCTAAGAATTTTTGTTAACCAAAGGAAAATACTATGTAAATATGTAATTCCAACTAAATTTTTTGCATTTATTACAACGGGATCTAAGTGTAGTAACACAGAAAAAAGGACCAAAAAAGTCTGCGTTCAATTTGTTTATGTTGATAGTACCGTTACTTTTCATGAAATTTTTTTTCTTTTTGCTCACATTCTATTAAATATTATTAATTGAGGGCATAAAGAGCTCAGTTCTGAATTTTATTTTAAAATATAACTAGTTTTGCATAATGTAAACCAACGGAAGAGAAATTAGTGTATCAGAAAGAAAAATAATCGTTACATTGTGGAAAGATGGACAAAGCTTCCGAAAAATTGGTCAAACTATTGAAAGAACGTATTCTTCCGTCCAGCGAGTGGTAAGCAATTCCAAAGAAACCGTGATTTTGACATCGAAGAAGACCAAAAATATTAACAGTTCGGGAAGAACATAAACTATTAAACATTATAAAAATTAAAAAAAAAACGTAAAAACTTTCCATAAATGAATTTGTGCCGAAATGGTTAGAAAAACTTTTCATACAGCTGGATACCATGGCAGAGTAGCTCGGAGGAAACCACACATTTCACTTGTAAGCAGGCGAAAGCGCTTTGAATTCGCCCATAACTATATAAATAAGCCTCCGGAGTTCTGGAAACAAGTTATTTTCTCAGATGAAAGCAAATTTTGTATTTTCGGAATTAAAGGTCGTCAAATTGTTTGGCGCAAATCAGGAACAGCAAACAGTCAAACACAGTGGTGGTGGTATTATGGTGTGCATGGCTGCTGGTGGTGTGAGACAGCTCGAATTTATTGAATCGACAATGAACAAATGGGGTTATTTAAACATATTAAAAAATAATTTGAAACATAGTGCACAGAATCTTGGCTTATCCTCGACGTTTTGGTTCCAACAAGATAACGATCCGAAGCACACTGCAGAAATTGTTCGACTTTGGCTTTTGTACAATGTTCCAAAACAACTGAAAACTCCTCCAAAATCCCCCGATCTTAATCCTATTGAGCATCTTTGTGATATATTAGAGAAAAGAATCCGCCAGCATGTGATAACAAGTAAAGAGGCGTTGCGAAGTGTTATGGGCAAAGATTACAACAGAGGAAACAGATAAAATAGTAAATTCAATGCCAAACAGATTGAGTGAAGTTAAGGAGTAGTGTATTAAAAACTTCAAAAACCAAACGAAACTTTTACTTCAGTTGTTTACCAACGTATGTTGAACCAATTGAATAACGCATTGTTGCTAAAAAGGCAAGTAACAGCGAGCAAGAGACGGAAAGTCATTCTCTTGCATGACAACGCTCGGCCACACGTTGCAAGAGTTGTGAAGTATACACTGTTGAAGCTCGAATGGGAAGTTCTACCGCACCCATCGTACTCACCAGATATAGCGGCTTCTAACTAACACTTCTTCAGATCCATGCACCATGGCTTGGTTGAGACACGGTTTGGAAATGATGAGGAAGTATGAAAATAGATTGATGATTGGATCGTTGCCAAACCACGATTTTTCTTTCGACGCGGTATTGGCATGTTGCCACAAAAGTTGAAAAAGTTTGTAGAACATGATGAAAAATATATCGAATAATACATATTATACTAATTTTTGTCAATAAATGCCTTTTTGTAATAAAAATGACCAGAATTAATGCAACCTCCTTATAATATGGTGGTATATGAATACATTCCTAGAAGAAAAACTAAGCCTTTGCAGATAGCTTTACCTGTTTCTGTATCTTCTAAAGTTTTCGGAAATTCCTAACATGTTTACTCTTTGTTTAATCTCTAACTCTTAGTTAAGTCTTAACTGTAGTTACATTTTTGCACGCTTAGTTGGAAACAGACTGCGTTTTCCCTTAAATTCCAAAAAAAAAATTTCAACCTCCATATACAAATCTTATTACATGCTTTAATTAATCACATTATATAACTTTCATTAAAGCTGTGGTAGCTAGTGCTCAGTATCAGTAATCAGAATAAAAATATATTTTCATTTTTGTTATTATAAATATATAAAATTGTTCGTACATCATTATTTAGCATCCCAGTCGAGCTAATCGTAAGTTATTTTTTTTTTTATAGTTGAATCAATCCATCAATACTGACACTCACCACAAAAAGAATGGCAGCCAGCAGAGTATGAACGTTCCCATAATAATGCCGAGCGTTCTTGCTGCCTTGTGTTCTCGTTTCATTTTTATAAGATGCTTGTCCTTTGTCGGCGTATGCTCTTGTTCGACCTCATGCAGTGTGAGTGTCTTCGATGAGCCTGAGCCGCTTAATGCTTCACCTGTAGGCCATAATTTTTAGATGTGTAACAATATATATTAGCAATTACTTAGGCTCGTTGAATGTTCACCTAAGATTTCAACTTACCTGCGGGCTGCATTGATGGTCGATGCATAAGCATCGCGTTACCCTGACGCATCATTAACTGTTTCTCTTGGCGACTTGCCTCACGAAAAATAGCCAAATAGGTGAAAATCATAATGGTGCAGGGTATCCAAAACGAGATGGAACTGGAGATAATCGCATAATACTTGTTAACTACAAAATTACATTGATCTGGATGCTGGTGTAGTGTGGCAAGATGTTCTTCTGTAGTGTACCAGCCGATGAAGATAGGAAGAAAGGAGAGCAGTGCCGGTGAAATCCAAGTATTGAGCAACATGATGAAGACAACGCGTTTTGTCATGCTTATAGGATACTTCAATGGTTTGACAATTGCATAGTATCTAAATGAGCATAAAGAGGAATTGAATTTATAGTATACGAAAAAATGAGAGGAGTAAAGTTATATAACCGTGTTTCTGATTTTCAGCCACTATACTTTTTCTCTGCAGTCGCGGAGTCAAAATGTTTTTGTTATGTTTCTTATTCTATTTTCTGTCCACGAGAACCTATACCTACATAGATATAGACCGCACCAACAACGCGCAATTGCGAAACGCTGGGAATAAAAGGATAATTGAGCATGTAATTAATTTTTATTATAGCACTAGCAAACCCGGCAAACGTTATTTTGCCCTCTCTACTATGTGGTGCACGACGGACTCGTGCGCTTGCCGCTTGCTTGGTATTACATTTTATAGTGTAGATTATACTTTTAGTGCTTTTGCGTTCCCACTGTATTCATAAGAGCGCATCCCCCCTCGTTAGTAAATGTCTGCTCACGCTCTTTTTACAAGCAATTAACAAACACAAAAATGAAGAAAAAATATAGCAGAAACAACGAAAAAACGTACAAAACGCTTTGTGTTCGTGGTCTTGTAGTTGTTTTAAAAATTCTTCATACTAAAAAGAAGTATATTTGCCTTTAAAAACTAAAGAATAGTATTTATACTATGAACCGACATTTCTACTGTAATTATCTACATTTTAAAACAACAAAAAAATTTAATTGTGAAAAAATTGCGGGCAGCACAGGTAAATCACATGAATGAGTTATACAACATCGTACTCACTTACCTGTCCACAGAGATACAGCATAAATGCAAAATGCTCGCTGTTGAAAAATACACATCCAAACTGTTCCATAAATCACATAGAAAAGAACTGAAATTCCACCTATGAATTAAAGAACAAAAAATAATAATAATAATAAAATGTAATCTATATATATAAAAAATTTAAAGTATATTTCTTTATTTGTTTGTATGTGTTAGGTTAGCTTTAGTTGGGTATACTGGAAATTAGATACTCGTTCATTTAGCAGAACTTGTTCTATTCAATTGTACATGCTCTCTAATTTTGTACGCTCTCCGTACATGGTGAGATTCTGCAATACTGAAGTTAAAACAATGTGGTAGTTGATAAGCAAACGTAATAAAAAAAGAGAAAATGTCTTTATACAAAGAATTTGAACTAGCCACGCGTTTGCTTTAAAATTTGAAACTTTATACATGGTTCCATCAGTTCACTGCCAGAATTTCGACTCTAATCTGAGAAAGTCTGGGTCATGTGCCCACATTGATGTGGACAGATCCTTAGCACTGTAACCGTGCGACACGATGTCTGCAGGGTTTTGCTTGGATGTTACATGCCTCCGTGCCGTGTTTTCTTGAAGTTCATTGATTCTATTTGCCACAAAACTATTCAGACCCGACGCTGGCATTTTGAGCCAATGTAATACTAACTTCGAGTCTGTCCAAAAGTAAACATTGGATGCATTTGGTCTGACCTTGTATTGTTAACGTTTGCTGACGAAGTTATAACAATATAACATTTATAACAAATACAACACATATACGACACTTAATATTCATACACCATTAGAATTTGTTGTTGTGATGAAAACGCTAGACAGTGAGCCGTCATCGCTGCACACATATGTAAGTCGTGAATTTTGGCTCGAGGAAAGAGAAAGGCAAATTTACAGTTTACACTTGGGAGTTGAACATAAGCGTTAGTTGTGATGAAAAGCTAGACAGTGATCGTTATCGATACAGGTACACTGTATGTATGTCGCGAATTGTGTCTTACTATTTTGCTTTAAGGAACGGTAAAGCTTGCAACTTTTATGTGGGGAAACAATTGTTGTTGTGTCCACCAATTTGCTTGTTCTGTATATCACTACTTTCGCTTCATACTGTTGTGCACTACGGTATTTTGTCGTTGTACGCACCGTTCATTGCACTTGCTCAACACCTTCAGCAATCTTTAACTCGGAAGGTTATATTAGTTGGGAGGGGATAATGTAGCACTTGTGGCAGGTCAAAGTTTCTTTAATAACACAATAGACCCAGAATGTCAACAAAATCGTTTACCAAAGCTGAGACTACCATGCTTTGACGGGAGATATTCAGAATACACTCGCTTTTATGATAGCTTCAAGACGCTAGTAGATGGTGATACTACTATTTCCGACATCGAAAATTTTAATTTTTTGTTAAGCTGTTTGTCGGGTCCAGCATTGAATGTCACTGCAGCCTTCTAATTGACAGCAGAGAATTACAAAAGGGCATTATCAAGGTTAAGCGACTGGTATGACAACAAGGTCCTAATATTTTGGGACCATAGCGACGCGTTATTCAAACTACCGAGTATAAAGGAAGCAGATTCAGACTCCCTGCGCAAAATCAGCGACTCAGTTGCCGCTCTGCGTGCCTCCTCTTGAGAATTGGTATGGAAACAGATGTGCTAAATACGGTTCTGGTTCCTACAGTAAAGTCAAGGTTGGACTAAGACACACGAGAGTACCTCGACGACAGACAAGATTTCGAGAAGTTGCCGTCATGGGAAGAATGTTATAGATCGTTATAGCTTATATCTCGAAAGTCAGTCGAAAGGCAAAGGCCAGGAACTACTCGTATAAACTAATCAACCATTAGGAAGAAAAGGTAAACGTTTCGTAAACACAAAGGCCGAGTGTGCGTATTGTAAAGGTAATGAACACTGTCTTGGTAATTGTGCAGAATTTAGTACAATTCCAGTCGCCGATCGTTTTGATTTCGTCAAGCGCAGTGCACATTATATCTACTGTTTGCGGAAAAGTCATATGGTGTCAAAATGTTTGCCAAAATCAGGGTGCAGAATTTGCACCCAACCGCATGATAGCGTTCTACACAAGTTTAGCACGCGTAACAAAGATTCACCAAGCTGGCGTAATCAGCAGCCTAGGGCAGAGGCTCCGCAAGTATCTGCCTTGGACACAGCTAATAACGCGCTTCACTAAGCGCGGGCTCATTTAGACGGCAGTGAGCTACATTAAGGAAATTTTTGAAACAATGCACCCAGTGTGTGCTATCCTGGATTCATGTTCAGAAATAAATTTTATCACCAAAGAAACAGTTAAACGGACTCAACTTAACTTCTTTCACACGCATGAGGAAGTTACAGTCATTGGAGAAAATCGCATACCGTTAAAGCATTTAGCATCTAGTGGCAACTATCCAATCGCGTGTAAGTGCCTCCAACGTACAACGGAGTTCTTGGTGATGAAATCAATCACTACTCAACAACCTAGTAAAATCATAAATGTAGCTAATTAGAGCCTGCCGAAATGAATTGTTTTGGCTGATCCGAACTCTCAGAAAATTGATTTGTTACTTAGCGCTAAGATCTTTTTTGATTTGCTGCGCGAAGGCAAAATACAACTTGGTGATGGGTTGCCATGTCTTGTGAGGACAGAGCTGTAATGGGTAGTAATTATCACAACACCGAGAACCATCCTTCACGGGCTTCTAACTACGCCCTAGAGTCGCGAACAGGCACTGTGGAGACGTTGTTAAAGAAGTTTTGGCAAACTGATAAGATATTTCCTAAGGTCGTATCTCTTAGTCCTTCCGAGAAACGATGTGAAGAATTTTGCCTCATCACCGTTTTTTGACAATTCGGCGTCTATATCATATTGCAGCACTTCATACTGGTCAGTATCCAGTTGGATCCCAAGTAATGCAAGAAGATTTATATCTTGATGACTTGCTGACTGGAGATGAAACCCTACAGGAATTGCAAGTAAATCGTATTGAAATATCACAAATTCTTGGGTTACATGGCCTGAAAGTTGCGAAATGGAATTCTAACTATTCTCAAATTCTACCAGATTCAATGACGGAGATTCCCGTCAAACATAGTGATAATATAGGCGTTAGGGATGGAAGCCAACATCAGATTCATTTTGTTCTATCTATGAGTTGCCGAAAGTCGAAGAACCTACGAAACGTCCCACACTCTCCGTTATTGTTCCGTTGCTGAGTCCGGTTATTGTAGGCGCTAAAATGGTGGTGCAAGAAATGTGGCTGCAACAGCTGGGAAGGGATGACCCACCTCCTTTGGCATTAAAGAGTTGCGGATTTGAATACACAACGGCTTAGATCATCTTTCCACTATAGAGAACGTAGCGAGTAACGTTTTGACTTAACATTCGCCACATGGAATCGAGATAGTATCGACTTTGAGGCCGGAGGTACGAAAGCCCGTTGCTCTGGAATGCAGCAAACCACAGACAGAATTATTGATAGAGTCAATAATCTCTAATAGTTATCATACTGGCGCGTTCTACGCATCATAACGGTTAGGTATCGCGTGTTTAATGGACCACCAATAAGCAGATCAATTACAGCATTTCGTTTCGATTCGAAGTAAGTGAAGTGTTAAGTCGATTGATTGTCTGCCCTCGCACTCTGAATTTAACTAATACAAAAAGTAAAACAAAGGCAAAATAATCAACAACAAGAATATAAAAAAGGCTGTTCTGGGCCCAGGAATGCCTGTTAAATGCAGTAACCCAACTGTGCGCAGTACGCAAAATCAGCATCAGCCACCATTAAAAAACAGCATGAGCGTACCCCACGCTCTAACAGCTGTCCCAACAAACAACAACAACGTATACCTTATCACATGATCAAGTTATTCAAACAACAGCAACAACAACAGTGACTCTAACCAAGCTTCACTTCCCGCAAATTTTCAGACAGTGCTTTGTGAGTGAGTGAGAACAATAACGCACCTTCAACACAAACAAACACAACCTCTCGCTCTACCGCTCAACTAACTGTCAGCTGTTCCATGGCTACAGGTAATTTGCAGCCGTGGAGTGCATAATGCGCTACACCAACGACGCCACTCTCCTCTTTTCCACCAACAACAACAACTACAACTCAGACATCAGCTGCTATCTCACTCCTCACAACAACGACCACGTCAACTTTCTCTGCTACAATTCCAGTTTGCTTCCTCTCTTCAGCAACATCATTGATCAGAGAAACAACATCAAACACGCAAGTACCAAATTCAACCAATCAAAACCCACAAGAGACAAAAACGAAACGTAACCGTAATAAGGGGTCTCCCAACAACAATTCCGAAAAAAATAACAATATTAAAAAAAGTAGCAGCAAAACACAAACAACAACACAAAATAACACTGCAAAAGTACTGGCTGAGCGCGCCAAAACAAATTTCTCTCACAAGACGAAACGACTGAAAACGACAGTGGTACAGAACCAACTTCTAATACGCCAAACCTCGGCCATCCACTAAAATTCACAAACCACCACCAATATATGTACAGGCCGTAGAACAAATTAACGTACTAAGCAAAGCTCTGAAAAACACAATACAATAAAACTGCATATTAAAAACACTTAAAAACAACGAGGTACGCATACAGACAAACGACCCGTCGGGCTACTCGGTGGTGGTTAAGATGCTTAGAGATAACCATACTAAATATTACACCATTAAGCCCAAAGAGGAGAGGGGATTTAGGACTGTACTAAGGAATATGCACTACGCCACTGATCTTGACGAACTAAAGAATGAACTATCGGAAATAGGCGACGATGTTATTAATATCCACAACATACAACAAAAACTCTAAAAGAAACCCCTGCCACTATTTTTCATCGAACTAAAAGCCAACGCGAATATATAACATCACCACCCTTCTCCACACAAAAGTCATAAAAGCACGGAAGCTGAGTTCTCAAACTGCCAAAAATATGGTCATACAAGGAATTTTTGCACCAAAGACCCGATCTGTGTGAAATGCCCTGGCAAGCACAAGACTATTGACTGCAAACTAATAAGTGCAGATCAAATTAAACGCGCACTTTTTGGCGGCTAACACACAGCCAACTATAAGAGATGTGAAGTATACAAACAAAAATTAAAAGATTTCCCTCACTAAGAGAGAAAGACGCTAAAAAAGAAGGCCATCAGGCAGAAGAACAACCATCAAACAAAGTTATAATTGGATTGACGTACGCCCAAACAGCAGCCAGTAACCATAGAAACCCCACAAATCAGGTACAACCTCAACAAAAAGATGTGAAGAAAACAAAAACGAACCCAACAAAAACGAGACCAATAAAAACGCAGAAAATAAGATTGAATTTTCAAACGAAATAAAATACATAATAAAACTACTAGCGCAGCAAATGAGTAACATGATGAACATCATGACAGTACTATTGACAAAACTCGACAACAAAAATGGACTATAAACTACGAATAATTGCATGGAATGCCAATGGAATCAATATCCATAAACTCGAATTCAAGACATTCTTAGACAACAACCGAATCGACATCAAACTAATATCTGAAACGCACCTAACACGTAAACATAGCTTTCAGATAAATGGCTACGTTACTTATACTACAAATCACCCTGATGGAGCGGGCCACGGATGCACAGCGGTCATTATTAAAAACACACTCAAACATATAGAACTCGAAAATAATCATTTAGAGCACATACCAAAAAATCAACTGATATACAAATCACGGATTCTTTGGGATTTCGAAGTATAGCAGCTGCTGTAGGCAGCTAACTCAAGATCACTTTGACTCAATATAATGACTTCCGGCAAACACTTGGACCACGCTTTATTTTCGGTGGAGACTTTAACGCAAAAAACATGGCTTGGGGCTCTAGAATGTCAAACAAAAAAGGTAAGGACCTACTGAAGGCTATACACACAGTAAAGGCAACACACTTAAACACCGGCGAACCATTCTTTTGGCCTACTGACAACAACAACAAAATACCTGACCTCATCGACTCCTATATTATTAAAAATATTGATATACGAAAGCTCGCAATAAACTCAAGACTAGATTTATCTTCAGACCATACTCCAATCCAACTTGACTACCAAAACAACGTATTAACTGAACATAAAACCAACAAGATATACAATCGTCGCACAGACTGGGAAACTTACAGAGATTATATTAAAGGATCGCTGCCTCTAAATATTTCAATTACAACTAATAGCGACAGAGAATTAGCAGTGATTCTCTTCAATGATATAATCGAGAAAGGTGCACTACAGTTGACTCCTACACATACGACCATAGACCGCAATGCTTTCACTCCACCTTCTCTCCGACGGCTTGTCAACAGAAAGAGAAAACTTAAGAAAATTTGGCAAAAAATCAGAGCAACATCTGCTGAAAAAGACTATAACAACGCGCCGAATGAACTGAAAAAATATTTAATCGAACAAAATCGAGAACAACTAGAAAAGTATATCCAAAACTTAAACCCGAAAGATGCTCCACAGAGAATACTCTGTGGAAAGCGACTAAATAAATGACAAACAAGACAATTCATCAACCACCACTGAAAATAGACGACGGGACATGGGCTAGAAGAGACCTTGGGAAAGCTACCTTGGGAAAGCTACAACATTAGCCAATTATTACGAGAGTGTTTTTGCGGAGAATGATACTACCACTGATGACTCACTACCTCCTCTAAACGGAGGTAGTTCAACTGTAGCACTAAAGAAGATCTCTACGAAAGAAATAATTGCAACTATAAAATACGACATTAAACATAAAAAACTCCTGGCAACGACAAAAAAAGCGGACTATTACTGAAAGAATGTCCTGTGGAGGCACTAGACTACATACGAAATCTATTTAACGCGGTAATAAGACAAAGACATTACCCCAGTGCATGGAAAATTGCCGAGATAATTGGTATTCCTAAACCTGAGAAAGACTACAAAAAAGCTTCTTCCTACAGACCCATAAGCTTGCTACCCGTGCTGTCAAAAATGTTTGAAAAACTTCTACATGAAAGGCTTCTCGTTCTTCTAAGACGTAATCAAATAATACCCGACCACCAATTTGGATTACGACGTAATCATTCTACTATTCAAGAGATTCACCGCGTAACCCTCAAAATACTTAACGATATAGATGACAACAAATTTTGTATTGGACTATTCCTAGATGTCGAGAAAACATTTGATAAAGTTTGGCAGCTCTAATACATAAGATCCAACCAATGTGACTCAAATTCTGTCAAGCTATATAGAATCAGATACTTTTATGTTAAGTATAAAAACGAATACTCTACACTACGCCCGGTAAGCACAGGAGTTCCCCAAGGAAGCGTTCTTGGAACTCTCCTTTACACTATTTTCACCGCAGACCTACCTCAACCAACACAGGGCTCTACAATGATAGCTACGTTTGCAGACGACACCATTCTTCTATCTGCCCATAAAAGCATAAATGCACTAAAATCCACTCTACAAAGAAAAATACAACCCTAGAGTGGTTTCGGAAATGGAGAATAAAAATTAAAAACAGCAAAGCAGTCCAAGTAATTTTTACTACCAAAACAAAATATAGACCAGTTCACCTAATAATTGACGGAAGAGATATAACAATCGGAAACGTAGCTAAGTACCTCGGAATCTACCTTGACAGCAAACTGACATGAAATACCATATTTTTAAAATACGAAACTTAAAATAAATGAATTGCACTGGTTGTTAAACAGAAAATCGAGTCTCACTGAACAACAAACTATTAATATATAAAACAATCATCAAACCTATCTGGACTTACGGAGCGCAAATATGAGGATCTATGGAAAGAACCAATCTACAATTAATACAAAGACAACAATCGAAAATTCTACGTAAAATTACAAACGCTGACTTATATATCACAAATTTCGACATTCACAGAGACTTGCACATTTCCACAGTGGCTGAAGAAACAACTCGTTTAAGTCAGAGATACCAAACAAAAATAAGCCAACATACTAACAACGAGGTGAATACACTGCCTCTGCGCGAGCTCCAGCAAAGACGTATACTTCACCGGTCAAGCCCTGTCGACCTAATCTTAAATAAAACATAAATCATTGTAGCAATAGTACAAGCAGGCGTCTATATGTATATATTTAACATTAGAACTACCCAATAATTATCACAACAAATATTATTCTAAAGCCACCTGTATTTTATCTCCGCTTATATGAAGTAGCCATATAAGCTTTACTGTCACCCCTCTATACATTGTGAAAACGTAGTACTAAGAGTTCAAATTGTGTTGACAGGTACATTTCAAGGGGAAATAAAAATAAAATATTAAAAAAATAAAATTTAAAAATAATAATAAAATCTGCTAGCGTATCAGGTTTGGTATACTTTTGTTAGGACGTGTTTTTTGGTCTATAATCGGTACTTGAGGTTTGTGCAGATCTAGGAGAGTCGATAGGTTAAGTGAGTTAAGTAGAACTGAGGAAATTTTATGTTTTGTTTTGGCTTCTTTTATTTTTTATATAGTGACAAGATAGTGTAGACACGTGTTGCCTTTCCAACGATCAGCCTGAGAGTAACATCTATTATTCTTAACATTCTCTCCTGGCTTTGCACTCATACATTTTAACTTAAACTATGTGTGCTTCTAAGTGTTGCGAGGCAGCTCTTTTGCATTGACTAGTATTGTATTATGTTCTTATAACTATGACTACCGTTACGTTTAATATTAAAAGCTAATTAGTAAGTTGCTTACACTATGCTGCTTACAATTCGGCCGTCCTGACAATCAGGATCTCCCGATTCTGACTTGTTTTGACTAGACTTACTTCGAGTTACTGTATCGCTTTGTTGTAGTGTTTTTTTGGTTTTGCATATTGAATTATTTAAAATATTTTTGCAATTGCTAAAGATTTCTTCTTTTTGTTTTCGATCACATATTTGTACGTCTTCTATTAAGTCGTCTGAGCTTTCACGTGTCCTGTCTTTTTGGTTTTGTTCACCTAAGTACGTTTCGTCTATATCTATTACAATCACTTCTTCGTTCAGCCAAAGTTGAATATTGACGGCTGCCCACACTCCTTTGTATGGTATTTGAGTTTGTTGGAAATTTTTTACGTCTTCTAATAAGTATCTATCATTCCCCAGTACTTTTGTGATTTGGTAAGGCCCTTTGTACTTTGGGATGAGTTTGCTTTATTCTCCAACATGTGTAGTGAAGTTTTTTATCATGACGAATGCTCCTAGGTTGTATTTTGTCGTAGGTCGCCTTCGAGTGTCTGTGTAGCTTTTGTTGTATTGTTGTGCTTTTTCCTGATGTTTTTCTGCTTGTATCATAACTTGTTCTCTGTTAACACTGCCGGGGATTTCGAACATATGGTTTTCTTTGAGGGTGTCTATGACTTCGCTTTGTTGACTAGATCCGAAGAGCATAAAACTGGGGTGTTCCTGAATAGTTCAATGAATTGTGTTGTTTAGAGTAAATTGTACTTTTTTTAGCATTTAGTAAATTCTTTTTTTTAGCATTTGGTCCCAATATATTTTATTTTCCTCATCCACTAGTTTTGCTATCATTGGTCCTAGGGATCTGTTAACACCTTCGACGTGGCCGTTTGCTAGTGGGCAGCCGATTGCAATTTTTATGTGTTGGATATTATTACTAGAGAAAAAGTCTTCAAATTCATTGGAAGTAAAGCATCTACCTCTGTCCGACGTTACGACTTTGGGCCGGCTGTAACTTCTGAAATATTCTTTTAATGTATTAACTGCTTCTTTGGACTTCGTTGTCTTAGTAGGATACAAGCGGACAAATTTTGGATGAACATCAACTATATTACAAGGTTGTGTTTATTTGTGGTGTTTTTGCTATGAATTGGACCATAATGGTCAATGTGAATTATCTCAAAAGGTAAATTCCCTTTCGGAATTGTGAGTAGAAATTCCTCTTGTTTACCGTGTTTCAGTGAGAAAGCTATCTATTTCAAGCAATTTTTTATGTGCTCACTTACTTTGTTTTTCATGTTAGAGAACCAATACATTTTCGATATTAAATCTAAGGTTTTATCAACGCCTACATGGCCCTTTTCATCATGGTACTTATAGAGTACGTGATTTTCCATTGATTTGAGTACACAAAACAGAAGTTTATACCCTTTTTTTCTGTAAACTACACCATTGCGCATTTCATATTGTTGATGTTCCGTTTTTGTAAACATTTCTTTTATATTTGTTGTTATTTGCCTTGACAAATAACTAAATTGTTTTCGAAAGAATTGGTTTCAACAATTAGCACATTATTATATTTACTAAGCGCATCGACATGCTTCACTCTATTACCTGCTCTGTGCTCTAATACATAGTCATAATTTTAGAGTACCAGGCTATTCTTGGGTTTAGGACTTTTTGTGTAGCGTCAAAGTCAAAGAGTTGCAATCCGTTACTATTTTAAATGGTAAACCATAAAGATAGAATCCGAATCCCTTTAGGGCTTTATTTTACTTACTTTGTTTCGGTCGTTCGTTTTGAGTAGTAAAAATCCGGGTGAAATATCCCGTCTCTCTTTCGTTGCAACAGAATGGCTCCAAACCCAAGGGCACTTGCGTTCACAAGTGAAGTTCAGTTTCGTCCCTCGGATCATAAAGAGCAATTGTCGGTGAATCCATCAACTTTCGTTTTAGTATATTGAAACAGTCTAATTCTTTTGGGCCGAAAATAAACGTTTTGTCTTCTTTTTTTTTTAAGATCATATAAAGGTTTGGCAATGGTTGAGAAATCTTTGATAAAACGGCGGAAATATGAACATAGTTCAATGAAGTTGGGCACATCATGAACTTTGGAGGGTATGCGGAAACTTTCGATTGCTTCTAGTCCTTTTATATCTGCTTTGATTCCCTCTCCCGTTATAGTGTAGCTTATATATTTGACTTCGTTTTGTAGAATTTCGCACTTGTCGAGTCGAAGCTTTAGTTTGTTGTCTACCAGTCTTTTAAAAATTTCCTTTAAAACTGAGAAATGTTCGTCTAGCTCTTCCGTTGCAATCATTTTATCATCTAGATATATTATGACATTCCCCGCACTAACCATTTCAGCGAAAATTGTATTAATAAATCTTTGAAATGTTGACGACGCGTTGCATAAGCCAAATGGCATTCTCAGACACTTAAACTGACTTAAGGGTCTAGTGAACGTGTAATTTACTGACTTTTCGTGCATGAACACATGGAAAAATCCATTTTTAATATCAAATTTTACAAACAGCTTTTTATTGCCTAATCTGTCCAAAAGATCGTCTATGAGCGGAATCGGGTAATTATCTTTTGCAGTTATTTTGTTTAGTTTGCGGTAATCGATACACATTTATGTCTCGTCGGTTTTCTTTTTTACAAGCACGATAGGTGATACGAACTCTTCCTCGCTATTTCGTATATAACCCTTCGCCAAGTATTCGTCTAAGGTTTTTGTAACTCTATCTTCTCGGAGTATGATAATCTTCTTGGGGTGCAGTTGAAGGGTTTAGCATTGTTCAGGTTAAAGACTATTTCCCATTTAGTTCTTCAAGGTGTTTTTTACTCAGCAAACTAACTTTTTATCCTACCAATCGTTTTGCTTGTTTGGTTCCTAATCTATTAGTGATACTTGTCTTTTGAAGTTGTCGTCGTCTAGTATTTTCACTTGTTCGTTTTCGTTTTTCTTGTTTTTGTATGTAATATATCTATGCCAGTTTTTACAGGAGTTAACTCTTTTCAAATTATTTGGCAAATTTACCATGACATGTTTTCTTTCATTGTTTTGGGACTGTTTTTTATGTTTACTTTTGTTTCCTCTATATGTTTGCTTGTAGATTCATTATGACTAACTTAGCACTGCTCGCTATGAGAAAATCTCTGACAAGAAAAACAGGAAAACCCGTAGTTTCATTGCTAACAATATATAATTCAACATTAATTAGTTTATGAAACTAGAAAATTTTCCAAGAATGTTTAATTTACTGTTATTGATACCGAAATAAACAATATCCTTGACTTCATATCTGTTGAATTTTAAAATAACACATGATTCCTTTATGAAACTTATGGGACTTCCTGAGTCTAAAAGGCATTCAATGGAAAAAGTAGTGTTAATATTAGATTTAAGGGTAACTAGCAAATATCTTACGGATTCATTATTTTGTTGTCCTGTGGAATCCATCTTGTAGTGCTTTCAGTCTTTAGCGTAATGTCCGAACTGGCCGCACGCATAGCAGGAACCAGTTTCCCGTTTCGGTTTGCGACTCTCCGTCGCTTGTGACACTTTATCTCTTTATCGTTGTCGTTGCGAATGGATGTTTGACGCTTTGAAGATCATTGTTCTGTCGTTTGTTGTTGACGAGTTGCTGCCTACGTACTTGTTCTAAGGCTTTGGAGATTTATAGAAACTCCCCCTTTGACTTGTAGTTTTGAAGTTCAGCCTGCATACGTAACTGCGTATTGGCGATGCCTTCCACCAAGTAGTCCAGCAGCCCATCTTCTTCTGAGCAAAGTCTGTTTGCAAATACTATTTTTCGATGTATAATATTTAACAATTCCAATATTTTGCAATTCCCGTCAGTCAACAAATCAAGGCTCGCATATGATTTTCGGGTACTTTGTATTTGCTTTTGACACTTTTCAACTGTGCTAACCATGTGGTGAATTCGGCTCCGCCGCTGAAGGATGGTAAAAATTCTTTCAGTGTACTAAACGATATGTCTGCAGTATCTGTTTTTATAATGGTCGACTAAGGTGATTTTTTCCACAACATGTTTTCTCGCACCATAATTTATCATTCGCGTTTCAAAAGGCCGATCTCTTTTTGAAGTAGTTCGTACTCTCTCTCAGTAATGGACAGCTTTGCCGTCTTCCTGCTTGCATGTCCCCTCATTTCCATTGTCTGTGTTCACTTTTCTAACTTTTCCTTTTTCTGTTTCCAATATGTTGTTGTTGTTCTGCGAAATTATTGTGGACACATCGCTTTTGTCGTATTTTCTTATGTATGCTGATGTTTCTTATTCCTTGCTTTGTATTAACTTTGCCATATCATTATCGTTGTTTCCGTCGTTACCTTGTGTGATATTTGTTTTTGCGTTCTTGTTGTTCTGTGAAATCACTGTCGAGACATCACTTTCGTCGTATTTTCTTGTGTGTGCTGCTGTTGCGTCGTGTCTATCACACACACTCATTTCTATGTGGCCATCGGCACAATTATATTTGGAGAACTGTCGTCGACCAGCTCCACGTGGCTCATCTGGTATTGTCCACGCTTTTGCGGGGCTAACGCTTATTACCGCTTGCCGCAACACCAGTTTCTTTATACCAGTCTTTTAATTCACTTAGCTTATATTTCGCCACATCAACTTCAGACTTTTTTATACACTTCTTTTTTGGTGTGAAACATCTTTGGTTTCGGTATAGTGAAATTTTAAAGTGACGTCAAAGCGTGACCGCGTCACCGCGTCATCGCATCATTTCATTATCGTTCTTTATAAACAAATGAAATGTAATGAAAACAAATAAAAGAGAAATGGCACGCGAGTAATAACTTTAGATTTATAGTTATAATGGAAGTACACATACATAAAGTATTGGCTTTAGTTAAATTGTTCAGTTCAGCCTTAAGACTGACTTCAGTTCTAATTCCTCTTTTCCTTATATACTGGTTTTACCTTACACTTTACCGTTATTTGCCAGTGAACATCTGGCGCACAAAGAACATCTGGCGCACAGAGAACATCTGGCGCACAAAGAACATTGGCGAACATCTGCTAACTGCTAATAACTGTAACTTACACTGTAGGCTATATTTAAATAGCGTACATCTGCCAACTGGTAATAACGGTAACTTATAGGGTAGGCTATATGTAACTCGCGTGTCTGTTTTTTTTTTATTTATTTTTTCTTTTTCTTTAAGAAATAACTAAATAAATAATTAAAATTTATATAAATTGCTTTTATACCTATTTTTACGCTAGATATGTCGAAAAATCGAAGTTGAATAATTCTAATTCTAGCTTTACTACCAGGCAAACAGCAAAACTTCAAGTGTCCCATGTCAAAACGAAATCAAACCAGCAAAAACGAAGCGTGTGACATATGTTTCTTTCTTATTTGCCGAAGATAAGGGAACACAAAGAAAATAGATATACCACTGAATTCGTACACTCGCCTTGAAACGTATTTTATTTGCTAACACAACCGAATATTTGTGTTGTGTAGGTATTGTGCGTGTATAAGGCTGTATTGGTTTCTTATTGTGAGTATCACTCTGAATATTTTTGTATGATTTTGATTTGTGATCAAGCCTACTTTTTTTGCTGGCCGCCTGGTATTTTAATTTCATTCGTATAAATGAATATAGGCGAAATACAAGGCAGTCATGGCTCGATTTCGTTTGTTAAAGAACAATTTCGTAAATCAAATAAAACCACACAATTTGCTTAATATTCTTGAACCTTGCAAATAAAAAACATTGAACAAAAAAATCAAAGAAAGAAGACAAACCCAAGCAAACCAACAGCAATATGTTTTACGCTGTATAAGTTGAACAGCCAACAATACTGTTGATATACAGAATCAGTCGTCTAATCGTTTCTGAAGAGTCTCTCCGGCCATTTTTTTAAGAGAGAAATGTAACCTCTATATGAATAAGTTCTCTCTGCTAAGCACAATCACACATTGTTTTTATTGGAACGAAGTTCCTTTACGCGGCTTGTGGTAGGAGTGAATTTACAGAAAAGTCAAAAACCGTAACACCGTTGTTGTTGTTATTTTGTTGTATATTTTGCTGCTTCTGTTGTGCTCATGCAGAGAGCGCATAACCAAACAGAGGCAACAACAACAAAGGTAACAACAGCAAGACAATCTTTCAAGCGTTCGCGTTTGCGAAGAGAGAGAAAGAGCGAGTTTTCAAAAGTAATTATTATTTTAAAATTAAAAAAAAAAATATTTTTTCCAAATTTTTATTTCACAATTTTTTTTTTTGCGTGACCATATTCAAATGATAAGTGTGAAGCTCATGATTTGGGCCTGTATAAGATTCACTTATACTGACGATGGTTTGAATCGATGAGTATTTGGCGATATATCTTGAAGAGGTGTAGTTTAATAACAATGTAACCATTGTCGAATTTGTTCTTCGAAGAATTCTTCACAGCTCTTCGACTAGTACCCCATGATAGTTCTTCTATCGTCTAGAGATATACTAAATCTATAGGTGTTGCTCTCTTCATTAGTCTTTTCGTTGTCAATTCCCGAATTGGGATACTCTTCATCTCGGTTTTGGCCTGGGTTGGTAGTCGTATATAGTATGCTCTGCCTACTTTGGTAGGCTCTTCTTTGATGGATGCGATATCTTGGTCGTGGTGATATCTCCATTTCAGACTAATTGGCATTTTTTATTTGTCGAAATATATTTGACTGTTGTCTTTTTATATATCTATATATATTTAGATGTACAGTAGGAGCTTCTTTTCCATTGACATTTTTGTTATTTTATTCATGAGCCAGTACAGGTGTCGGAATTTTTCTTTCATTTGGTTTCGTGATGTTATGTGATGTTAATTTACTGTTGAAGTGTATACATAGATATTTTGATGAGTCTTGTATAGGGACGGCTATGTTGTTTATTTTTAGAAGGTCTTCAATAAAAACTCTCCTGGTAGTAAGATAAATAACTTGCGTTTTTATTTTCATTTATCTTTACACCCTAGAATTGTTTCTCATCAAAATCTGTGAAAATTTTGTTGGCTACGCAGTGTACTTGGTCGAGTGGTATTTGTGAAAGCCAAATGGAGATATAACGCGAAAATTTGACCAAATTCACTTTCGTTTGTTTCATTCATAGAAACAGATGCTGTATGTAAAAGTAAAGGAGGAGAATATATTGCCTAAGGCAAGTTCGGAAGCCGATTTTTCTTTTTAATCGTGACCATGCCCTGTATAACGTACGTTTGGGCGGCCAACTTTCCAAGATAATGGGCTTTCGATATTTTCCTCATCAATTAAAATTATCAAATTTTTGAACGCCACGCTGAGTGCGAGCTTTTAAATCTCTTCAGCATTCTTTGTGACTTTGGTAAATATCGTTTTATATGACATGGAAACTTATGCTGATCCAAAAATCGAGCAGAGTTTTGCGTTCAGTTGAATCTTTCAACGTCTAAAATAATTGAAAGGATGTATAATAAGTCCAATTGTCTTAAGTTGTCTAAATCATATCTTAATAAACGATGTAATTAATTACGGCTAGCGATATCTGTTGGAAAACACTTGAACTGCACAGTACACCTATGTACTGCTTAGTAAGCGTCTGTGGTCATGCTGTGTGCAAAGGTTAATGTCTTTGGTGTCGTGTGCAAAGTCGTGTTTGTAGTAACTTGAGAAAAACACAAGCCGCTGGAGAGTATAAAAAGGCAGCGTCGAGCTGCAGTTCGCGATTTCGGTTCACGTCATCAAACGGAACGCACTTATAGTTTAAATTGTTAAACTTAAGTAAAACTTTAAATAAAGTTTTTTTTTTAAATATAAGCAAAAAGTGTGTGAGTGTGCTTAACACTCAGGAGCTTTTGATGTGAAACATATTCAATGTGTAACAGAATGAATAAATGTGAGTCAATAAAAATATTATTAAGTAAATTATAAAAATAAATAATAAATATATATAAAAAAATTGTAAGAGGCAGAATTTGTATGGTCATTTCGATAGGTGCTGTTGTTGTTCTTTGGTGAGCGAATAAGGAAATATAAAAAATATGTAACATTGGAACATTGTGATCCCCTGGCAGAAGAGACTGCAAGGAAAATTTGTGTATTATTATTTATTTCCGCTACCTAGAAAGTACTAGCTAAGTAACTGTTATCATTTTGCCCATATTCACTGGTGAAGTAACTAGTCTCATAAAAGGGATCGAGTCGGAACTAGAGGTGGTTGCAAAGGGACTAGTAAAGAACCAGTCTGGGGCTAGTGAATTATACTGCCGGGATGTGTAATCCTAAGTCCTCTCATTTCCTTATTCACTCTTACTTCGTGTCGCTTGCCGAAGTGTTGTGTCGGCCCGGAAGAGAAATGAGCGTTGATGTTGACACGAAGTGCTAACGATTTATGCACTCTCTTCATTGCTCTCTCCTATTTCATGCCGCTTACGAAATGTTTGTTGGCCTGTGGAGACAAATGTGCGTTGGTGGTGTTGCGAAGCGGTAACTCCTCCGCTCATGATTTTTATTTTCATGATTAATTAGATAAAAATCACTGAATATTTATTATTTGTGGTTTTTAAAATAAAAATTGAAAGTAATTTTTATTTTTTGATTTTTAAATAAAATATTTAAATAACTTTTTATTTTTTTGATTTTTAAAATAAAAATTTAAAAAATTAATTACTTTTGATTTTTAAAGTAAAAATTACAAAATAATAATTAAAAATGATTTTTTGAAATAAAACTCATAACAGTTACGGTCCTTGATTTATTTAGCTTTCTTGATATTTGCAGTAGCGCAGCTGGTTTGATTTCGTTTTCACATGGAATACTTGCAGTTTTGTTGTTTGACTGGTAGTAAAGGTAGAAATAGCTTTATTCAACTTCGATATTTCGATATTTTAACCTCTAAAGTAACTGTGTTTTTATACTGTATTTTTTGAAAATTGTTGGAAATTTGGGACAATTCTGCATAATTTAATTTGTTTTATGTTTGCTTGTTTTTAGTACAATAAAGCATAAAGGAGTTTTGACCACTGCTATAACTGCACCTCTGCAGGGAAGTGCGAAAGAGACAGAGTCATACAGAAGTGCAGTCACATCGGACGTTAAATCTCGGCTAGCTAACTCAGTAAACAATGGGGAGATGTTCAACTCGTCTACTTGCCACCCCACCGACTACTAATTTGCGGCACAACAATAGTATTACTTCCTTCTCTACTTTATTCTTTGTAACGACTTCTATATGAGTTGATTATCTTCATGATCGTCAGCATCATAATATCTCTGTGAAGCGGGGGCGAGCCAAAGAGTATCCCTCATCTTTCAAAATGCCTTATTCTTACACTGCTCTTTATTATTTTTTTTTTAGTTTAATAATTTAATAATTCCAACCAAACATTAAAGAATGCTTACAAGGGATATAACTCACTGGTATCAGTGACATTGAGAATTTAAGATTTACAAAATACAAAAAAAGATTAATAAACAAAACAAATAATAAATAAATAAAATAACAAATAGGTTTAAAATATGAACATATGTATATAAAACTTTATTACTATATTACTCTATGTAGTAGTTCCAAAGGGTGGAGCCTTTTCAGCCTTCTCGTTTGTTCTAAGGGCAACAGAAAGAGGATTGATATGCACAGAAAGTGCATCATTATAACGACTGGTATGGAGATTAATTTTTCATTAACTGTAAGGATGTCAAAGTCACGGTGTATTAAAGACCGCTTACGCTTACGGTGTTCTGATGAGGAAGAAATATTGCGCGGGGAGAAGAGATTTAATCTTCAATAGTAGACCATCGTGCTACACACGATCAAAGGCTTGCTGCACATCAAGGAGCATGGGCGAATAGTACATCTTCCTTTCAAAAGCCTGCAGGATAGCATTAACAATTCAATGAACCTGTTCCATGGTGCCATGCCCGTGTCTAAATCCAAACTGGTTATTTGGAATAGCACAACTGCCACCCAAGACAAACATCAATCTTCCAAGAAAAATTCTTTCGAAAACTTTCTAGAATGTTGGCAGCAAACTAATAGGTCTATATGACTTCACATTACTTTCTACTTACCAGGTTTTGGCACCATAGCAACAACTGCGCACTTCCATTCCGAGGGAAAGGGGTGAAAACGGATGATGGCATTGAAAAGTAGGACAAGAAAGAGGACACCTTGATGAGGAAGGGACTTTTCAACCTTACCATCAATACCATCGTATCCAGATGCTTTGTTAGTTTTCATTGTTTTAAGTTGGAGGCGAATTTTGGCCGAAGTAATGTGCGGAATGGGCGATGAGTTTTGGGCGGGGAAAAATAAAAGGGCTCTCGTACTGTCGCGGTCCTGAGGATCAGCTAAAACGATCGGTGAACGGTGTAAAACTATCATCTAATTCGTCTGTAAATGCATCATCCTTCTCTTTGTTTAAGGAGCACCATGAGTTATCCGTTCGCGAAATAGATACTTGCTTCAGTGGTTGCCTCTTAAAGTTACGCGTCGCTTTCCAAAGGTTGAAGCCACTCTTTTTATTCGGATCAGCATTGCGAAGGAGGTTGTTAAAAAATTCGCTCTTGGCCTCCTTTAAAATTTTCTTTAATTTTTGCGCTTCAAGCCTCCAAGCACGATCATGAAAAACACTCTGTGTTCAGAGATATCGTTGCCTTAGAGCTCGCTTGCGAAGAACCAACAGTATCATCAATGTCGTTTGCATTCCGAATCTCAATATTCAAATTTGTGCAATTTAGGCTTAGACAGTTGTCCCAAAAGTTGACTGAAAGCCAGTGTTAGCCATGCATACATTGGAGGGCAATAAACTGAAGCAATTACAATACTACCAAGGTCAAGTTAACTTTGATAGAAACACATTTAACATGTGCTTCAGAAGTGGAGGTGAGAAAATTGTATTTAATGGCTGATGGGATAAGGATAGCAGCACCCCCTCTGTGTCGACATAGAGGGTGGTTTGCTAAGTGAAGCGAATAGCCAAACAGCTTATAATAAGACCTGCTGTAAAGGTGGGACTCGCTGATAAGCATGACGTCAATATTGTTGGCTTGCAAGAAAAAATCCAGTTCGTTTGCATGATTAGTCAGTCCTCAGCATTCCAGACTCCAATTTTAAGACCTATTGTTGACATTGTTGAGGGTTAATGACGAGGAGTCGATTAAACAGGCTTTCATGCAAGTCCATCATTCGATCCAACCCAGATTAAATTAAATCAACTTTAGAGTTAAGGTCCATCTGAACCTGTTGAGATAACCGCTGCTGTTGCAGCGATTCTTGTTGTTGTTGTTGCCCCTTCTGATGTGGTATATCTAAAGGAACCAGTTTTTGCACAATTTTATGTAATGATTGAAATTGCAATTGATGATTGTGATTGTGCTGCAGTTGAGGTGGTTGGGATGCTGTGGTTGTGGCAGGATATGTGTAAATAGTTGTTGATATTGTGTCGTTGGGTGTGACTGAATTTGCCCCTGTTGCAATTTTTGTTTATGAGTTTCCTGTTGTTTGCCTTGATTCCGTTTACGCTGGATATCCTTATTCATGTTCCCTTTAACAGCACTTGCGTAAGAGGTGGCAGAACCACTACCCACACTTAGTGAAGGTATTGCCATAATCAAAGTTATGGAACCACTTAGGGGACGGAGCGCTTTAGATGAGAGATGTTGATTAACATAGTCCTTATAGACGTTGCACCTTTTGTAGTTTGCTGTGTGGTCAGCACCACAGATTGCACATTTAGCAGGGAACCCCTTATCCTTGCAACACTCAATAATAGCGTGCGTGTCACCACATTTAACACAGTGATACAGATTGGAACAATATTTTGAGTGTGCCCATATTCTTGACATCTATGTCACTGAGGTGGAGAAACACGTTGATGTGGAGGTTCAACAATAACAATTTGGTCGCAAAGTCGTTTGATATCAAAAATTGATGTATTGTTTTACTGGGGTTCAAGTTCAACGAAAAACAAATTAAGTGTCTTCTTGTCTGACCGAGATAGTGGGTTGTGCACGTGACGCACAACATGACCAATATTCAGGAGTTCACTCTTTATATTCTTAACGAAAGTGGTGCGGTGAATACCCTTGAACAGCACCCTGTATAACCTTTCCTGTTTAAGTTGGTACGTATGGAAATCCACTTTACGAGAGATTAAGAGGTTGACGATAGCTCTATAGGAGCCTGAGTTAGTGGCCATTACACGAGCAGGGTAGCCATCGCAAACTTTAATGGAGTCAGAGCTGCTTTGAGTAACTCAATTTAGGGATGAGCGAAAACCATTAATGTCAGTGACATCTTCGACAATAATTTGTGGTGGCTTTGCAGTAGTTGTTGCAGATACACCAACAACTGAGATACTTGGCCCGACTATTATTTGAAGATGTAGCTAAATCAGATTGTTCAGGATTTCAGGGAGAGTGTCGTTCACTGCGTCCAGGTCGATGGAGGTGTTAGGTTCATCACAGTCCATATCAAGCAAAGCAAAAGGTTGTGATAGCCTAAATAGCCAGCAGTAGCGGGAGCATCCCTAGATGCTTTGGAAGAAAACCAGTCAACAAGATTAAAGCTACCAGCGGGTAGATTCCTAGCGGTTGTATCATAATCTGTTGTGGGGACCCCCGCAAAGAGACCCGGAAGTCCCATAATAAGAAGCAATTGGTTTAATTTAAGTTTGAAGTAGACACACCATGTCGCGACTAAAGTTGAGACAAAAATCGATACTTTAATTAGAAACTGAGCAAGTAACCGAAACGGTATTGAGTAGAGGCACTCGATACCTTAGTGGTATCGTTTCCACGCTATGTCAAGGGCGCTGCTGGCAACGAAATGCCCGCCGCATCACCACGTTTTTGCTATAAATTTTTTTCACACATAAATGTTTTGATTTGACATAAATAATTGTTTTAATAATAGTTATCATAAGTTTTATTAAACAAATACACTAAATTATCGCCCAACGTCCAGAAATACCTTAAAAAGCCACAGCGAAACACAAAAATGCGTGACGCGTCCGCACGGTTTGAAAGCTGCGAAATAACTGTACACGCCTGCAGTTTGGCGATGTTGTAGGCGGCAGCAGAGAACGTTATTTGATCAGTATTATGTTGGCAATAGATAGTTTACTTGACTGTCCGAGGAGCCAGCCCTATTTCCTAAGCTTTTGGTAGCACCGTACATGAGTAAGGCCAATACGTCTAGGAAGGCGGTAATGCTATAAGGTATGTGTTCAAAAAGTAAGAAGACTTTTTATTTTTCTCGGTCCAAGTATTATCTATTAATATTTTGAATTAGTTAATCCTAATTTTAGGTACACATGTCCCTAACATATGTTGGAATTATCAAAAAAAAAACATGTGTTCCACTCTTCTGCTTCCCATTGCATTCTCCAATATCACATTTACTCTTTCTTGCTGTAATGCTTTCTCATTACTAATATTAAAAATGCGAAAGCACCTCTGTCTGTCTGTCTGTCTGTTGACAGACCAGGCCTAAGCCGCTGAAATAATTGTTATGCATTTTGGTGTAGGGATAGATAATAACTTGGAAACCAACATAGGCTCTTTTATGTTGCAAAAAATTTATATATAGATTATAAAAAGAGAAGAACGTGTGATTTTACTACATATAACAAGCAAAGAAGTGAAACAAAACTGAAAGAGGGAGAGAGACAGATCATTGATTACATGTCTACTTTTGCTCTGCATTAATAGCAGAAGAAAATTCTCATACAAGTAAAAATGGGTATACAGAAAATTAATATTTCTCTTCTCATTACGCACAAGTGTTTACAAAAGTGTGTACGAGCTCTACGGTAGTAGTCCCTATTCATAAGAATTACTCTGTTGCGTGAAATGAGAAAATAATAAAATAATGCAAGCGCACGAACTAGTCAGTCTTATTGTAATCGCAGAATACTATGGAATTTTATGGAACTTTGGTTTTTGCTATGTAGATAGCATTTCTTAGGAAAATTATTATTTTTCCACTTAATTGTATTCTTGAAATTTTGGTTTTTCTTTATTTCTTTGGAATATCGGTTTGCTTTTACACATATTACAAGAACATAATCCAAATATTCAATACAATGACTTAATTTACAATAATAAATATCTATCTAGTAAAGATTGAAGATCAAGTCGTAACTATTACTGGAAAAGATTTGTCGGATTTTGGGATTAACAGGCCACAAAGAACTGGAGAAGTGATTTAATGAGAGAACTGGATTACAATGTCGCTTCCTTTGAACAACAAATAACTGAGTCTGTTCCATGTTTGAACCCAGAACAAAGATTAGTCTTTGATATTGTTTTAAAAATACTTTAAAATGGTGCTGGTGGTTTGTTTTTTTTAATTGCGCTAGGAGGCACCGGCAAAACATTTTTTTCTAATTTGCTTTTAGCACAAATCCGCTGCTCAATAGTGGCTCAACTGCACATTCTGAACTTAAACTGCCATTAAACTTAGCTTATGAGGAAATGCCAGTTTCTAACATTACTAAAAACAGCAAGACGAATGTTGCAGCAACGTAATCTATTGGTTTGCAATGAGTGTACGATGTCCCACAAAAGATCATTCAAGGCATTAGATCGGACTATGAAAGATAAATTTATGTTTGAAAGCGTCTACATTATGGATGCAAGTAAAAAAATGCTGTCTTACCCCAAACATGCTGGTACAACTCAACAGTGATGCAAAATCAGGGCAATATGCGGCTGCTCCTTTGAAAATCGGGTAGAAACGGTATGAATTCTTTAATGTTGCTCATAACACAGATGATTTTAAAAGCAACGTCAATCCCGACCTGAAAACTAATATGAAGAATAGAGAATTGCTGTGTCAAAGGGCGATCTTGGCACCGACGAATGAAATTGCGGTGCACATCAACGATGAAATCATGTCACATCCGGAAGGTGATGTTTTTGAGTATCTTTCCATTGACGTGGATACTGAGCAAGTGACATCGTACCCTCTTTTTGGAATTGTCTGGGGTCTCTAAGTTAAGGCTGAAAGTTGATGTACCAGTCCTGTTAATGCGATGTACAAATAACACACCTTGGACGCAATATTATAAGAGCAATAATTATAATAGGAACATCAAAGGAAGAAGATGTATTCCAATAATCCCGACAGACTTGCCATTCCAGTTTAAGACATTCAAGTTTCCCTGAAAGCAGCAATCGCGATGACAATTAACAAACACTGAAAGTAGCAGGAGTGCATTTAGAAAAAAAATGTTTTTTCTATGGACAACTGTATGTGGCGTGCTCACGAGTATCGAGTCCACAAAATCTTCATGTTTTAGCAAAGGATGGAAAAACCAAAAACGTAGTTCACAAAAATTCGTTAAGTTATTTCGGTCTCAGATAATTATCTCTCAGTCATTAACCTATTTATTTACATATTACATTTTCACAAAAAAACCACTGAACAGTTTTTTTTAATATTTATTTCATTAGTACATACATGTGTATATTATTGAAATTGATAAATGTTTGAAGAAAAAATATGCCACTCGAAATTCTACGCAGACGAATTCGCAGGTACCTATTAGTATATATATATATATACATATATATTTGATATATGCTTCGTTGAGTTTATCAGTTGGAGTTGAGCCAAAATAATGAAAATCTCAATTATCCGTAATGAAAAGAAGTTAATTATTTTGTAACACTTTATATTATATAAATTAATTAATACTTTGTAAAAAATTAAAAAATAAAAATTAAAAACCCCCTACCGTCTAATTATGATATATCAGACGTCTTCTAACTTTTAAACATTTGGAAGCAAGCTGAAAAAATATATTTAATATACGAATTAAAATATATATATTTAATTCGTATTCGTTAAAATAGCGAATTCTGAAAGTTTCAAAACTATAACTCATCCGGATCTAGGTTCTCACCTTAATGGGTTAATACATTTCTCTCCACTACTTTCGGCTTAACACCTATTCATCACATATCAGTTTATACCAAAAAATAACAACAACATTTCCATCGACATCAGTCGGGCAGTCAAATACTCTATTTCCCTGACTGGTGGATTCGTGTTGTTTCCTTGCTTCGATCTAGAGTTCCGAAGAAATTTTACAAGCAGTAATGGTATATATAATGCATGCCATTAATGTTTAACATATCTTCACTCATTAGTTCTTTGGCCCTTATCGTAATCCTCGAAACCGTCTATTTGCTCGTGTGCTCTATTGTACTCCAGTTCACTCAGCTACAATAACTAAAATTACTACAAATACTGGAAACTACTACTCCTCGGACATATATCCGAAAACCGTAGTAATTCTATAAATTTTTTTAGCGGTGCCTTTAAGGGACATAACAGCAAACACAATTTGTGAGGCACGTTGTATGTCACGTTTGGGATGCCTATTTATAATACTCACCGATCAAGGATTCCAATTTGAGTCAGCACACTTGAAATCACTTGGGAACATGACGTTAAGCGAGTACAGTCACACATCACCATACAATCATTAGTCGAACGGGATCGTCAAGCGTTGGCACAGTTCTATGAAAGCTGCTTTAATGTGCCAACCACACACTCCATGGAACGAACTACTTCCAACTATCATGTTTTGCCTTCGCGTCGGCCGCGGAAATGTTATGAATGTACGCTTCGCCGCCCTAATGAATATTTTTACGACCTTGATCACTTTATAGTCAGTGTGAGTTTGTTAACCACGTCACAAAGAAGCATTTAGGCGCAGTCCAAAGGCACATTACATGAAGCCAAAACTTTTCTTCTTAAAGACATTCATATTTGCGATACAGTAAAGCAACCATTGGATGCTTCTTTTTCGGGACCATACCGGGACCATAGACATGACGCACATCAACAGTCCAACTCTACGAGCTCTTGAGAAGAGACGACAGACTAATCGCCAATATAATTGATTTGTCTAGAGAGAAGTACTATAGCAACTAGAGAGCTGCATGGTTACACTCAAAAGGACTTTTGATTACTTCGTAGGAGAAAGAAATAAATTAGTAATATCAACACACTCAAATGGTTAAATAGATATAGATATTGCTGTAAGTGGAACGCTCATTTAACCAAAGCGAAATGGAAAGAATGGAATAGATATGAATACAAAGTATTCTTGTATCTATTGTATTATATTGTATCTGGTCAATTTTTGAGTATCCATTTTTTGTTTTTCGGGTAATGTGCTGCCGTTGAACGAAGAAAGAAGAAGGTCTACGTAAAAGAGAGACATGAACGAGCGTGTGGTATTTTGCACAGAAAAAAACCCCTAAATTTTGAAGAATAAAAGCATGTAATATTTTGTTTTGGTTTGAGGCGACAATGCAACGTTTACAATTTTGTGTCCACTTCTATCTTTTACGACTGCGCAATAAAGAATGCGAAAAACGAATTCTGCTACTGAGCTAGCGAAACAAAATATTTTGGTTATCCGGATATATTTTCGGATGTTAAAGTACTAACTCATTACTCACTCAACCAAACGGAATGAAATATCTATTCTATCTATCTGTTTCGGGTTGGCTAAGCGATACACAAACACATTATTGCCTCGTTATAAGAAGAAATTGTGCATGAGCTAAGCTCTCAACACGTGACATCAATTTACAAATTGAACAAATTTATTGATGACACCTCGAAGCCATCTGGTGTCATATTATTAACTTTCAACCACTTCAATCTCCCCTCTAAATTAAGTATATCTTGGAAAACTGTATAGGTATGAGAATATATACCCAATCCATACAGCCAAACATTGTAAAAACTCCCCCACCTGCGTTAACTATAATTTGCCCTAACACTCTCTCAAAAAATGCACCCTTACCCAATATGCAATTTGTAACGAGGAACACGCGGCCTCATCGCAAGTGTGCAAAAAATACAAAGAACAAAAGGAGTTACTCAAAATAAAACCAAAAAAGAAGTGCAGCATAAGAGAAGCACGTGCCCTACACAAACAGCAACAACAACAACCGACTCCTCCCGTCACTTCCGTCAGTTACTATACAGTAACATCATCGACTACTAAAGACACACAATCAAAACCAAGCACACTCTATTCCAGTCTCACCACTACAACAAACAATCAACCTGGCACATCGAAAAATAACGTAACAACAAAAGAATTCCAAACAAAGGCAAATTTAAAAACAAACACACTAAAATTCAACTTATAAAATTTAAACGAAAATGATACATAATCAAGTCTCTTCTATTCTCCCTTTGATATGTAAACATATATCAATCAAAATTGTAGAATGGAACAAGAACGGTTTCATCAACAATTATCACAAATTAATTATTCTAATTAAAGACCAGAACCCTTATGTTGTATGTATACAAAAGACTCATATCTCATAGCAAACTTAAAATTTTTTTAAAATAATTTTACATTTAAAATAATTTTTACAATTTTAATGGTTATTTGAAAAACCTAGCAAAACAAGGGATCGGAATCCTTATCAAGCGATATACCCCTCATAACCACTTCCCAATTAATTACAACATCCTATGCGACGGATTACTTATCCAAACACACCCGCAATTTACTATTGTAAACCATTACATTCCACCCAACCAAATCTTTTCCAAAAATGATATAATGAATGAATATAATCAACAAACCCTCATTCTTATCGGCGATAAGAACTGCCGGAATACACTATTGGGATCAGGCACCACTATTACTCGAGGAAAAAAGGTTGAGAATATCATAGAAAAAGCCAATCTCGTCCTCCTGAATGACGTCCACTCCTATTTTATCCCACAGATCCTCCACATATGTTGACCTTATTATGGTTTCTCCTCGAATCCTACATAGGTGTCAATGACTAGTTTCTGACAATTTATATGGAAGCGACACTACCCGGGTACAAATATCTTCAAGACTTATTCTATAAAGGAAAGAGTAACCCCCACTCCAAAGTATGAAAAAGACTTCGCCGATTAGAATAAATTTCAAATTGAAGTCCGCAATAACTTAGTTGACTGGTCACCTAGTAACATTTATCTTGATATAGCTAAAATCACTAAAACCACACGCTAATCTGTCAATAACTCAATTCCCCAAACGAAATGCATCTCCCACAAGTCAACCATTCACTAATGGAGCAGCCAACTTAATCAGCTCCGGCAAGAAAAATAAACCCTCTGGCGTAACTACAAACGACGTATGTCTTTAGCGAACCTAATCGCCTTCAAAAACGCTAAAGCTAAATTTAAAAAAGAAGCAAAAACAGCCCCTAATTCCTAATTCAGGCCAATATCACTCCTATCGTGCCTCAATAAAATCGTCGAAAAAATAATAGAACGCGATGTGGTTTATCAACAAAAACAAGCTAATCTCCCATCGCCAATGGCTTTTAAGCATAACCACAATACGATGGACGCTTCTTTACAAATCCATAATTTGGTGTCGGACGCTCTTTCTACTAAAAATCATATCTCAATTTTAGGGACTGATTTTGAAAAGGTGTTTCATCGCGTGGGCATACATGCGGTACTTTCTCAACTCGAGCTTTGGGGGGTCGGTCCGAGGATCTTTAATCTGGTAAAGGCCTTTATAACCCGACGCTCTTTCTTAGTCCGAGTTAATAATGTTCTTTCACGCTATTACTCGCTTTACAATGGCATCCCACAAGGTTCCCCCCTCTTAGTAGTTTTATTTATCATAGCTTTTGAGGAACTAAGTAACATTGTATTACGACACAAAAATATTAAATTAACAGATTACGCGGATGATACAATTATTTCAAAAAAATGTTGTAGCAGATATTATACAAAGGGGAAACTCGTCAGGTGCCACGTTATCGATAGATAAATGCTAGATCTCACATATATGGCGAAAACGACATTGTAACTTTCCCAGCTTAAAAGTAAACAATATATCAATAGAAAATCTAAATTTAAAAATCCTAGGCATAGTATTCGATAATAAATTTTATTTCTAGAAAATCTAGAAAGTAGACTTTACATTATAAAATTTCTTAGTTCTAAATTCTCATATATTCATGTAAATACCCTTACGAATATTACCCGAGCCCAAACTCTCTCCAAGCTCGACTATGGACTACCAATTTACGAGCTTAGTCTAACACCAACTTAAATAAAGTATGAGTGCCGTACCACACAGCTGCACTACGATCCCTGAATGCTTTCCCAACCTCAACTATACTGTGTGTACTAGCGCAAGGAAGACTTCCAACCATTAAGGATAGGGTTTTCGAAGCCACAGTTAAATTGTTACCGAAATTGCATAATACAGCAACTTCCGCTTAATAAAAATTTCATGAAAGCAATAAAGGCAAAGAAGAAATATAAAGTGGTATCAGTAATTCGACAGTGTAATTTGTTGTGTAAACAGTTCAAAATTTCAGCTGCACCTCAAACCAAGAATAATAAATTCGTCTGGCTTCGACAAAAGTCGTCGTTTAATTTGAAGCTACAGCAGCAAAAAAAGGGGACACATGCAGTGAATTTTACAAACAACTTTTCTTGCAAGAACATGCGAAACTTATTGACCGAAAATGGCTTTACTCTGATGGCTCAAAAGGTCAAGACTTTTTAATCATATCGGGAGGCTTAATCCCGGAACACTGCTCTATATTCATCGCCGAAGCGCTTGCCATTTAAAAAAAAAACCTATGCCTTTGCTCATACTATTAGTAGACAGTAGGTTGTATGCATCGACAGTCTGTCAACCATCACAGTGGTACAAAACATATCTACTACATAATAGTAGTAGATATCCGTAACTTATGCATCCAAAATATAAACAAAATGTTGTTATTTTGGGTGCCAAGTCACCAAGGTATTACTGGCAACGAAAACGCAGACAAAGTTGCCCGTCACGTGCTATCAGCACCCTTAATACCAGTCGACTCCAAGGGCGACAAAGACCTGAAGAGACTTCTTACCAAAGTCATTCTTACAAATTCTTCAATTCCACGCTCACCGGTATCCATTTGAATTCTCTCTATCACATCAGAACCCATAGGTCGTCTATTCTTGCGCTCCGAATTTGAAAAGGAAATGAAAAAAATAATAATAATAAGAAAAATAATACAGCAACAAGAATAAAAGAGGATTAAATCTATTTTGAATTCAGAAATTCATGTTGGGCGCAGGCCCTGACTGCGAGTAGCACGCAAAATCAACATCACCCACACACCTTGAAGCTGTCTCTCCCTCCACTCAACTCGTGGCAATCAACTACCATACAGTTGCAACAACAACACCAACGTCAATCAGCACTGCGAACAAGCAAAGAGCACATTCTTGCTCTCCCTCTCCCTCTACTAGCAACAACACCCCGTGGAGTAAGCAGTGTGCATCACCTATCACGATGATCTCAACACTCCCATTCACCACAACATCAACAACCGCTACAACAACGTTTGCATCAAGAACAACAACAACAACTACGGCTACAACTGCATTATTGGTTACCGCAACGACTTTAGCAACAACAGTGCACACATCTCAGAGACAACTAGCAGCACCCATACCCACCACAAACGGTAATTCTCTGTAATTTTCTCTGATTGCCTTACAGCAGTAACACATACAACCTCAGCTACTCACCTCAACTCATTAGCCAATAAAATTACTACGCCAACTCTCCTGCACAAAGAGGAGATAGCGAAACCAAAAGATTCGGCAATACAGACTGAAATTGATTGTTACGTGGAGATTAAACGAAAACGTAGTCCGCAAAAACGAAGCTCTGCTAACAAATCCAAAAAATTAAACAGCGTTACAGCCACAACCCAAGAAATCGAACCCAATGGAACGAAAGGAAATAGACTTGCCATTCTAACTGAAGGCAATGACCTCGCAGATAAAGAAGCCGCCCCAACAGTCAAGCAAACCAAGACTCCTCCAATTTATTTTCGAGAACGCAGTTCAAATAATCTTATCTCTCAGCGAGCGCAACTCACCGGCAACAACTTTCACATTGTCCCGCTAATGAAAGGCAGTATACACGAAACTAAACTTCAAATATACACCGAAAATAATCACAGGATAGTTTCGAATACTTCAGCGTTGCCAACAAAATCTTTAACACTGATCCCGTCTTAAGAACAGCAAAGGGTTGATTGTGGTCATAAAAGGAATAGAAGCTGGTATTGATCCAAAGGAAATTAGAAGCGCCCTTCAGAAGAAATTGTTCCCAACGAAGGTTGTAATGAACATTTCGAATAGAAGCAAAATTCCCCAACCCATATTCAAAGTCGAGCTCTCTCCTTAAAATAAGCCTACGAAGGGAAACCACATCCAACCAATATACAACTTCAAATACCTGCTCCATCGCAAAATCACCATAGAGGAATCTCACACGCGCGCAGACCCTAGGCAGTGTACAAACTGCCAGGAATTCGGCCATATGAAATCGTACTGCACATAACCATCTGTTTTTGTATCTTGTGGTGATCTCTATGAGTCCTCAAACTGCTGTGTAAACAACACAGAGACTACATCAAAAAAATGCGCCAACTGCGGGGGTAATTACACTTCAAATTATAGAGGTTGCCTAGTTTTTAAGGAACTGAAAATCCGGATGAATCAGCACAAAATATCCAAATCATTTGTTATTGAGTGCAGACGTGTTTAAACGCGGTGTTGCTATTTGAGTGTATTACGAGGTAAAAGTCCGTCCTCTACAGTATGAGTGTACTTTGTTTTAATTGCGAAAGTGCTGGGAATCAAAGTTTCCCATTACAAAGCTAAAAGTACGGGGCAAAATAACAAACAAACTCGAAATAATCGTATCAGCCTAAAATGAATTCTTGCATTCATTGCAACTGTGTCAACTTAGCAAAGAGTGTCGTGGAATATATGAAGAAGAGCAATCTAACATACAAATGCAAAAGATGCCTAGCGGCTCGACGGGATTCTCTTCACTTTCCTCCAATAACCAGCGTGTGTTCGGCAACAGTAGTGTCAACCCCAGCTACACCGTCAACCGCAAACAAACGGGATGGGCTTGTGTGTACTCCCGGTAAGCAGGAGGCACCAGTACCGCAGACTGAGCCATAGTGCTGTCTCTTTTATGCCCTAGTTAAGTCAAATGCTGGATGCTAGTTTTAATAAACAAAATTATTTATTAAATAGCAAACAAACTTCTGCTATCCATGCGAGCAGGAACAGAATAATTGATGAGCTCCGCAATAACATCATAAAAATTAAGAGAGAACTTGATGACGTCACTAAGAGGGTAGTATGCTTGGAAGAGAGAGCTACCGATGTCAAATCTTTTAAAGCTGAGTTTAAGGCTTTTAAAACTACTGATGCTGGTGCTCTTAAGAAGGAGGTTGGGGACTTAAAAACCCAACTGGCCAGACAAGAGAATGCGGCCGTCGCTTGTGATCTTCGGTTAAATGCTATTCCTATATTACTAAGGTGAAGAACTTCGGGGCATAGTATCGCAGCATATATCTGCACATAACAGTAACAAAGATACCACGATTATAGCAAAATTTGTGACAATTTATAACAGAAATTATGTCCTCAACTGTGTTGCTAAATATCGACGTCCACGTCAACTTTCTCAGCTACAATGCCAGTTTGCTTCCTCTCTTCGGCAACATCACTGATCAGAGAAAAGACATCAAACACGCAATTACAAACTTCAACCAATCAAAACCCACAAGAGTCAAAAATAAAACCGTAGCAAGCTCTCTCCCAACAACACTTCCGAAAAAAATAACAATAGTAAAAAAAATAGAAGCAAAACACAAACGACAACATAAAATAACACTGCAAAAGTACTGGATGAGCGCGCCAAATACAAATAGGTTCGAATGTCTCTCAAAAGACGAAACGACTGAAAACGACAGTGGTACAGACGCAACTTCTAATGCGCCAAATCTACCTCGGCTATCTACTAAAATTCACAAACCACCACCAATATATGTACAGGCCGTGGAACAAATTAACGTACTAAGCAAAGCTCTGAAAAATACAATACAACAAAACTACTTAAAAACAACGAAGTACGCATACAGACAAACGACTCATCGGACTACTTGGCGGTGGTTAAGATGCTTAGAGATAACCATACTAAACACTACACCGTTACGCCCAAAGAGGAGAGGGGACTCAAGACTGTACTAAGGAATATGCACTACGCCACTGATCTTGACCACTGAACTAAGGAAAGAACTATCGGAATTAGGTCACGACGTTATAAATATCCAGTACAACAAGTACAACAAAAACTGACAAAGAAACCCCTGCCTCTATTTTTCCCCGAACTGAAAGCTAACGGGAATAATAGAGAAATATACAACATCACCACCCTTCTCCGCAGAAAAATCATCTTTGAGCCACCACACCACAAAAGCACGGTATCTCAGTGCTCGAACTGCCAAAAATATGGTAATACAAGATATGTTTGCACCAAAGACCCGATCTGTGTGAAAGACGCTGGCAAGCACAAGACTATTGACTACAAACTCATAAGTGCAGATCAAATTAAATGCGGTCTTTGTGGCGGCTCACACAGCCAACTATAAGGGATGTAAAGTGTAAAAACACCTAAAAATTAAAAGATTTCCCTCACTAAGAGAGATAGATGTTAAAAAAGGTGACCATGCGGTAGAATAGCAACCATCAAACAAAGTTAAAATTGGATCAACGTACGCCTAAATATCAGAGAGTAACCATAGAAACCCCACAAATCTATTACAACCTCAACAAAAGATGTGAAGAAAACAAAAACGAACCCAACAAAAACGAGACCAATAAAAACGCAGAAAATAAGATTGAATTTTCAAACGAAATAAAATACATAATAAAACTACTAGCGCAGCAAATGAGTAACATGAACATCATGAGAGTACTATCGACAAAACTCGACAACACAAATGGACGATAAATTACGAATAATTGCATGGAATGCCAATGGAATCAATAACCTAAAACTGGAATTCAAGGCATCCTTAGACAACAACCATACTGACATCGCCCTAATATGTGAAACGCACCTAACACGTAAACATAGTTTTCAGATAAATGGCTATATTACTTATACTACCAATCACCCTGATGTAACGGGCCACGGAGGCATAGCAGTCATTATTAAAAACACACTCAAACACTATAGAACTCGAAAATTATCATTTTACAAATCACGGATTCTTTGGGATCTCTAAATATAGCAGCTGCCTACAGTGTACCTAAACATGACATAATATAATGACTTCCTGCAAACTCTTGTACCACGCTTTATTGTCGGTGGAGACTTTAACGCAAAAAACTTGGGGCTCTAGAACGTCAAACAAAAAGGTAAGGACCTACTCAGGGCTATATACACATTAAAGGCAACACACTTAAGCACCGGCGAATCAAACTTTTGGCATAGTAAGCAGCAGTGATTCTCTTCATTGATGTAATGGAGAAAGCTGCAATACAGTCGACTCCTACACATACGACCACAGCGCGCAATGCTTTTACTCCACCTTCTCTCCCACAGCTTATCAACAGAATGAGAAAACTTAAGAAAATTTGGCAAACAATCAGAGCCCCATCTGCTAAAAAGGACTACAACAAAGCGACCAAGGAACAGAAAAAATATTTAATCGAACAAAAACGAGAACAACTAGAAAAGTATCCCCAAAACTTAAACCCGAAAATATTCTCGGTGGAAAGCGACTAAAAAAATTACAAACAAGACAATTCATCAACCACCACTGAAAATGGACGACGAGATAGACCTTGAGAAAGCTATAACATTAGCCAATTATTACGAGAGTGTTTTTGCGGAGAATGATACTACCACTGATGACTCACTACCTCCACTGAACTCTCTACGAAAAAAATAATTGCAACTATAAAATACGACATTAAACATAAAAAACTCCTGGCAACGACAAAAAAAAACGGACTATTACTGAAAGAATGTCCTGTGGAGGCACTAGACTACATACGAAATCTATTTAACGCGGTATTTAGACAAAGACATTACCCCAGTGTATGGAAAATTGCCGAGATAATTGGTATTCCTAAACCTGAGAAAGACTACAAAAAAGCTTCTTCCTACAGACCCATAAGCTTGCTACCCGTGCTGTCAAAAGTGTTTGAAAAACTTCTACATGAAAGGCTTCTCGTTCTTCTAAGACGTAATGAAATAATACCCGACCACCAATTTGGATTACGACGTAATCTTTCTACGATTCAAGAGATTCACCGCGTAACCCTCAAAATACTTAACGATATCGATGACAACAAATTTTGTATTGGACTATTCCTAGATGTCGAGAAAACATTTGATAAAGTTTGCCAGGTCTAATACATAAGATCCACTCAATTTTCCCAACCAATGTGACTCAAATTCTGTCAAGCTATGTATATAGAAGGCAGATACTTTTATGTTAAGTATAAAAACGAATACTCTACACTACGCCCGGTAAGCACAGGAGTTCCCCAAGGAAGCGTTCTTGGGCCACTCCTTTACACTATTTTCACCGCAGACCTACGAATTCCTCTTCAGAGGTACCGCCGAAAGTAAATTTCTCCAATTTGCGCTGAAGTGACATTAGCTTCTCTTCCTTCAACTTCAAATCGAGACGTGAATCCGCCAAAGCCTGCTCCAGAGTGAACTTTTCCGCTGTCAAGACATACTTTTTTCGCAAGTGCACTGTCAAGTCGACTAGTCGTCTCCTTTCGCTTTCCGAATTTAACAACACAAAAAACTAAATCAAGAGACAAGATAATCAATTGTTCTTATCTCAAAATGCCTGTTGAACGCAGTCTCCCGACTGCAAAATCATCCATCAAGGAACAGCATGAGCGTACCCCACGCTCAAACAGCTGTCCGCATAAGTAACAACAACGAATACCTTGGCACATCAACAAGCGGTTCAAACAACAGCATCAACATCATTGACTCACACCAAGACTCACTTCCCGTTAATTTCGAGAGAGCGCGTTCTTGCTCTCCCGCAATACAACAAACAGCTACACACTCACAAAGAGAAAACAATAACGGATCATCAATCCCAACAAAAGCAGCCTCGCTCTACCACTCAACTAACTGTCAGCTGTTCCATAGCAGCAGGTAATATGCAGCCTCTGCCGTGGAGTGCACAATGCGCTTCACCAACGACGCTACTCTCCTCGTTCCAACCAACAACAACAACAACAACCACAACGCAGACATCAGCTGCTATCTCACTAATTACAACAACCACCACGTCATCTTTCTCAGCTACAATGCCAATTTGCTCCCTCTCTTCGGCAACAACATTGATCAGAGAAAAGTCATCAAACACGCAAGTACAAACTTCAACCAATCAAAACCCACAAGAGTCAAACATAAAACGCAACCGTAGTAAGCTCTCTCCCAACAACACTTCCGAACAAAATAGAAATAGTAAAAAAAGTAGGAAAAAAACTCAAACACAAAAGACAACACAAACAACACTGCAAAAGTACTGGCTGAGCGCGCCTAACACTAATAACAGATTCGAACTCCTCTCACCAGACGAAACGGCTGAAGACGGCAGTGGTACAGAAGCAAATTCTAATGCGCCAAATCAACCTCGACCACCTACTAAAATACACAAGCCACCACCAATATACGTACAGGACGTAGAACAAATTAACGTACTAAACAAAGCTCTGAAAAACATAATACAACAAAACTACATTTTAAAAACACTTAAAACCAACGAAGTATGCGTACAGACAAATGACTCGTCGAACTACTCGGCGGTGGTTAAGATGCTCAGGGAAAACAAAACTAAATACTACACCGTTAAGCCGAAAGAGGAGCGGGGATTCAAAACAGTACTTAGGAATATTGCACTGACCTTGACGAACTTAAGAATGAGCTATCGGAACTAGGCCGCGACGTTATTAATATACACACCGTACAACAAAAACTGACAAAGAAACCACTGCCGTTATTTTTAATTGAACTAAAAGCCAAAGCAAATAATAGAGAAATCTTTAATATTACAACACTCTTATGTACCAAAGTCATATTTGAGCCACCACACCACAAACGCACGGTAGCTCAGTGCTCAAACTGCCAAAAATATGGTCATACACGAAATTTCTGCACCAAAGACCCGATCTGTTTGAAATGCGCTGGCAAGTACAAAACTATTGACTGCAAACTAATAAGTGCAGATCAAATTAAATGCGCTCTTTGTGGCGGCTCACACACAGCCAACTATAAGGGATGTGACGTATACAAACATCTAAAAATTAAAAGATTTCCCTCACTAAAAGAGAAAGACGATAAAAAAGATGACCATCAGGTAGTAGAACAGACGTCAAACAAAGTCAAAATTGGAATAACGTACGCCCATACAGCAGCCAGTAACCGTAGAAACCCCACAAATCAGTTACAACCTCAACAAAAAGATGAGGAACACAACAAAAACGAAAGCAACAAAAACGAATCCAACAAAAACGAGACTAGTGAAAACAATTTTCAAAAATTTAGAGGAAATAAAAGATATAATAAAACAACTAGCGCAACAAATGAGTAATATGATGAACATCATAACAGTACTATTGACAAAACTCGACAACAAGAATGGACACTAAAATAAATATTTTAACTTGGAATGCAAACGGATTAACAAACCACTTGAATGCACTACAGCTTTTCCTACACAACAATTACACTGACATTGCTTCGATATCGGAAACACACTATACAAGTAGCCAGCATATGAGCATACATGGATACAAGATGTACCACACAAGCCATCCCGACGGTACAGGACACGGTGGGACTGCTATCATTATTAAACAAAACATTAAACATAACGTACTGCTTCCATTCCAAGAAACCTATATCCATTTGACAAACATATAAATTTTCGACTCATCCGGACCACTAAGAATAACAGCCGTGTACAGCCCACCAAAGCACAATATCTTACAGTCGCAATACATTGACTTCTTAAAAACTCTCGGACACCGTTTTATAGCTGCAGGCGACTACAATGCGAAGCATACAGACTGGGGCTCCAGAATATCAAACAAGAAAGGTAAAAACCTACAGGGTGCACTGCTGTTAGCAAAAGCTAAACATCTTAGTACTGGCGAACCCACGTATTGGCCAACAGGCAAAAATAAAAAGCCAGACCTCATTGACTTTTATATACTCAAAGACATAGACTTAAATAAATGTGTCATAACATCAAGACTGGAACTATCGTCAGACCATACACCTATACTACTCGAACTTAATTCAACTGAAGTGAACACAACCAAGTCCAAACTATGGCACAACAACAAAACTGACTGGGATACCTATCGAGACTACATTAACACAAACTTAAATACAAGCATCCCACTGAGATCACCCGACAACGTAGAATCAGCTATAGTCCAACTAAACGATATCATTGAGAAGGCAGTATTGCAAGCAACTCCGGACAAGATAATACACCATGCAAAGCGATACACACCCCCTACGCTTCGCAAATTGTTATGCACAAAACGAAAACTGAAAAAAGCATGGACCATTTGCAGATCCCCCGATGCGAAAAATAAATATAACAAGGCAACTAAAGAAATTAAGAAATATCTCCAAAATCAGAAAAATTATGAAATCACGAAGTATTTACAGAGGCTAACTCCGACAAGCTTTACCGACTACTCCCTGTGGAAAGCTACAAAAAAACTGACAAATAAAACAATACACCAGGCACCTATAAAAATGGACAATGGATCATGGGGAGTAACGAACCTAGACAAGGCGACAGTTCTAGCGAATTATTATGAAAAAATATTTGCTGATGAAACTATCAACGAAGATGACTGTCATATAAACTCGACAGTCACTCCCCAGCCAACTCGCCTAAAAAAAATATGCACAAATGAAATACTCAAATGTATACAGCACGACATAAAGCCCAAAAAAGCACCCGGCATCATATAGACCAATTAGCTTACTTCCACTACTGTCAAGAATATTCGAGAAGCTCCTGTGCCAGCGACTGTTACCTATTATAGAAAGCAAACATATAATACCTGACCTCCAATTTGGCTTTCGACGAAAACACTCGACCATACAACAAATCCATCGTGTGACTTATAAAATTTTAAACGATCTTGACAACAAAAAGTTCTGTATAGGAGTTTTTCTAGATGTAGAAAAGGCATTCGACAAAGTTTGGCACAAAGGACTAATCAGTAAATTGCGCAATATATTCCCGCATAACGTACTACAGATATTAGTACACTATACAACAGAAAGACATTTTTTCGTTAAGTACTCAGATGAATATTCCACATTAAGAAAAATCAAAACAGGCGTACCACAAGGAAGTGTACTAGGACCGTTATTATACACTATCTTTACAGCGGACATACCAACACCAAATGACGACGCTTCAATGATAGCCACATTTGCTGATGACACTATAATACTTAGCGCACATAGACAAGTAAACACAGCAACATCCAAACTGCAACAGCATCTGGATACTACCCTAAGGTGGTTTGAAAAGTGGAAAATAAAAGTAAATAATACCAAAACAGTACATGTTATATATACAACTAAAATTAAATTCACACCACCTCGTATAACGATTGACGGAGCTGACGTAAAAATTGAAAATGTAGTCAAATACCTAGGATTATATATTGATAACAAACTCAACTGGAAATACCATATACTTAAAAAACGGGATCAAATCAAGCTGAGGATTAGTCAATTATATTTGCTGCTCAAATCAAAGTTAACATTAGAAAACAAAATACTGATCTACAAAGCTATTTAAGACCAATCTAGACGTACGGAGCACAAATCTGGGGAACGGCCAAAAAATCAAATACAGACATAATACAAAGACAACAATAAAACATAATTCGCATGATCACCAAGGCTGGGTGGTATATAACTAACAATGATCTGCATCGTGATCTTAATATTTCATCAGTAACAGAGGAGATTACAAAAATAAGTCGTATCTACCAGACCAAGCTTACCCAACACCCAAATGTTGGTGTCAACCTACTACCAATACAGGAACTACAATGCAGACGCAGGTTACAGAGGACAAGGCCAGTGGATCTGGTTGAATAAATTCGAAATTTTATATATATATATCTCAATACCACTTTTTTTTTCTTTGTTTTTGTTTAATGTGTTTATTTTTGTATTTTATATTTTTATTACATTTATGTTTACTTTACTATATTTTGCTCTATAATTGTATTAATTTAATTTAAATGTATATTATTTTTGTTACTATTTTGATTTTTTTCCCCTACATCCTTACAAAAATAAAAAACTTTTGTGATCTGCTCACATAAATTAGTTACAACCCAGAAATAACTTTTAAACCATGTACTAATAGTCTTAATAAAAAATAAAGACATATGTACACGACATATGGGAAATAAAAAAAAAAAAAAAAAAGACATACTTTTCAAGGGAGTAGCACTCCTTTTGTTTCATTTCGTGTAGCTTCGTCTAAGACAATTCATTCTGCACCTTTTCCAAGGCCTCCTTGTGACGATTTATTTGCACTTCCTGATGTGCACGCGTTGTATTCTCGAGTTGTAGACGTGACTCCAGTTCTTAAGTGCGTAGTTCCGAACGTTTCGTCAGCATTTTTGTGACTTTTACCACCATGACTACTCGTTTGACATCGGAGATCGTATGTCTGTCAGCAAAAACTAGCGTAAGATTGGCGTTCATGATGACGTCTTGTTCTAGAAGGAAGTTATATTGACTGATTGTGTCATCTACTATATAAACGTTCGCCTCGATTACTGTATTGTCAATTTCCATTTCGATAGTCATACCTTTCTTCAGTAAGCGTATGCCACCACATATACTTTTATTCGTATTTGGCAATTAAACCGTGTCGCGCCTATTTCATTATTGATACTTAGTGGCACGATGCTACACTGGCTACTGGTGTCGATGATGGCATTATATGATCGAGTGTTGACGATAACGGTTTTGTTGAAGCATTCGTCGTTGCTGATGACACTCAGTTGGCGGATATTTAAGTCGGGCTTTGCACAGTCACCATTGTCTTTGTGTACTCTGTTACACGTGGCACAGCGAGGTCGTTTCTTGGGTATTGTGCATTTACTTGAGAAATGTCCTACCTCGTTGCAATTATAACACTTCAATTCAGACTTTGTCACATCATTCGGCTTTGTTGACGTCTCCGTTCGTTTAGATGAGAGGTCGGTGTTCGGTGACTCCTTCAACGGGGGTCCCTTGGGAATTTGGCGCATGGTAGTGACTTGTCGTCGCGTTCTTATGCGATTGTCGCATTAGGAACTTTTACGAAGCTTTGCATATGACATGGTCAATTGGTGACTGCGTCTGTGGATTTTCTACGTTGACCATCATCACACGTGGGCCAGTTTCGATGGGCGCTGTTTCTGCTTGTGACTCACTTGGCCAAGTGTCAGGCTGATTACGAAGGAAGTCTGGTCCAGTGAACCACATATTTCCGGATAGATCTAATTAGCTGCACCCTCTCGACACAATGTCCACTGGATTTTTGGGCCGATGGTACATGTCGCCAGGTTATGCTTCTGGAAGCGATCTGAATTTCCGACACTCGATTCGCAACGAAACATTTTACCTGTGAAGAGTGCATTTTTAACCATTGAAGTATAATTCTGGAAGCGTGTAGGGTTCCACCTTGTGTGCGAACTTATGCCACGTTCGACACAACAAGAGCGCTGCGTAACCTTCCAGCCGAGGCAAGGATTGCGCCTTAATTGGGGCAACCTTTGACTTGGATATCAAAAGGCTTACCTTTACTCCGGTATCTTTGTTTGCTCGACTATATATACAGCACCCGTATCTTCGTTCCGAAGCGTCGGCAAATCCATGAATTTCACAATCGTAGTTGGTGTAAGTGTTGGCGAAGCGTGGAATTTGTGGTTTTGACGTGTTCTGCAAATCCCTCTCGAGTTCGTGTCATGTGCTGAGCGATTTACCTGTAAAATGGTCATCCCAGTTGAGTCCCTTTATACTCAGATCTTGGATGAACATTTTTCATTTAATGATAACTAGACTAACAAGACCTAATGGATCGAACAGTTCTGCGATTTTAGACAAGGTCGTGCGCCTGGTTATTGATGTCGTAGAGCTGAAATCGGGGCGAAAAATTAAATAGTCGGCTTTTGGTTGCCATGCCATGCCAAGAGTTGTCCTCACCATTTCCTCGTCTGGGGTGAGGAGCACCTCCTCCTTTGATTGCTATACGAGCTCTGCTGAATTACTACTGAGCTTTGGTAGTTGTAGGCCTGCTTCAGAAAGTAGCGCAATAATTTCGGACATTTTGATCCTCAATTCTTCGAGACGATCCGCTCCGGTTAGCACATATTCGATGTATAACTCGTGGCTCAAGACATCAGATCCTCTGGGGTGTTTATGCGCAAACATATCTGCTATATGCTGCAAACTACGAATAGCGAGAAAAAGTGCTGATGAAAGTCCGTACGTCACGGTGTAGCTGATATGTTTGAATGCTGTCTGTGGCATTTGGTCGCCAAAAAATAAGTTGGAAGCTCCTGTCTTGGTCATCAACTAAGAGCTGCCGATACATATTCGTGATGTCACCCGTCATTACGAATTGGTGCAACCGAAACGACAAAATTGTTGTTGTCAATGTTTGCTTAATCGTCGAACCAACCATTAGGATGTCGTTCAGTGATTTGTTGAAATCAAAACTTTCCATTGTGTAAGTGACCTTGTTGTGTAGGTGTAGTGCGTGTATGAGATTGTGTTGGTTTTCTTTGTCCCCCTTGCGAGCGTAATATGATATGTTTGAGTGTGTTGTGTAGGTATAGTGCGTGTTATTGTGTGTATCAGTCGGAATATTATTGTACGATTTTGATTTGTGTTCATGCCTTCTTTTTTTTTCTGGCCGCCTAGTATGTTCATTTTATTCATATAAAGAAATATAGGCGAAATACAAGGAAGCCATGCATGCTGATTTATATATGGGCTCGATTTCGTTTCTAGAGTAAAATTAAAGAAAACTCCACACAATTCGCTTATTCTCGACCCACCTTGCAAATAAAAAACTAAAAAAAAAATCAAAGGTATCAAAGTCTCTGATTTTGTTTTTATTATATCATTCTTGTGTTTTTTATAATTTATTTGTCATTGAATATTTCCCTCTTTTACGACATTTCGACGGCCGGACATTTGCTTGTTGTTTAGCTTTTGCAAACAAACAGAAAATTCTAACGCACCTAGGGTGAACAGACAAAAAATCTACAAACCTACAGAAAATTAAACATAAGCTAATCGTGCCTGACAAGTCTCTCCCGCCTTTTTTTAAGGGAGACATGTAACCTCTATATGAATGTATACTCTGTGCTTACTGGTGTTATCATTTGGAGTGTTACTGTTACAGGTGTTTTGTTGTGAACTTTTGTGTGTGCGTTGTGCGTTGCTATTGGAATGATCTATTTTGGGAGAAGATCCAATAACGTTGTTTAGTCTTTTCACAGTGTCAACATGTATAGCGCTCTCATTGCTGTTGCGCTTTACATATACCAAACCGCGACGAGTGAAAGTCGCTGTTTGCAACTGCTGCCTCTTAGCACGCAAAGCACGCTGTAAAATTACTGTATTTGTTTTGGTTAAGCCTTAGTTAACGTAAATGGGATTGGTTGATTGAAACCCCGCATGTAGTAACCTTAGAAAGTCATTGATGGAACGTCGATATTTTTTATTTTATTTTTTATTTCTCATATGTCTTTACTTTTTATTAAGACTATTAGTACATAGTTAGAATGTTATTTTAGGGTTATAGCTAACTCATGTGAGCACATCACAAAAGTTTTTCATTTTTGTAAAGATGTAGGGTAAAAATCAAAATAGTAACAAAAATAATATAAATTTAAATTAAACTAATACAATTATAGAACAAAATAAAGTAGAATAAATATAAATGAAAAACGGGGGAAAAATGAAAGAGAAAGAGGTATTAATATATGTGTTGTATCTAGAATTTATTCTACCAGATCCACTGGCCTTGAAAGAGGTAGTTGCTTGTGCTTAACAGACGTGTTTTGAATCTGCTCCGCATTTTGATTTTGATTAGCATTTGGCAATTAATTTCTCTATTGTCGTTTATCGTTACTAATATTTATTTTCTTTCCGGTGTTAAGTGAATTTATAAGTGAATTTATTTGTGTTGTATGGCTCATTTCACCCGTATAAATGTTGTACTTATCAATGTTTATTGTGTATTGAGTTCAATCTCTTTTTTTTTTCCTGCTTTGCTCTCCCTTTAAAATAGTTTTTGCTATTTTAGTCTTTTTCTGTTTCCTTCTTGCTCTCTATACAGTAGTTATTATTTTTAAATAACTGTATTTCCTCTTTTTTCTCTGGGAAAATATTATTATTCACCTTACTTTTCTCTTTGCAATTCTATCTCTGTCTAGCTGAGAGCGTCAAAATTCGGACTTAAGTCGTTGTGCTTTTTTTGCACAGTGTGTTGATAATAACAAACAAATTTTGAAAATAAATTTAAAAAAAAAATTTTTCACTCTCAAGTTTATTTTATTGTTATTATTTTATTTATTAATTTTATTTTTGCTTACTTATTGTTTATTTGATATATTCATAAATTTTTAAGGTTTTATAAATTTATAGCAAAAAAAAAAATTTTTTATCTATTATTTTTTATTTTTATTTTTTTTAAATTTTTAATTTTATTTTTTTTATTTTATTATTATTATTATTATTATTATTATTTTATTTATATACTTCTTTTTCACTTATTTTTATTTTATTTATTCTTTTTTTTCCTATCTTATTTATCTTATTTTGATTTTATTTTATTTAATATCTTGTATCTATACTTCGCGCAAAAAGAGTTGCTGTATTCGGGCTTGCACCAACAAGGACAACTTTAATAGTGATAAGCTTAGAGGTGTCTCTTGTTGGATGTGCGATAACATCGCCCACCTTAATTGTGCTGGGTTGACTGGTAGCGACTATGACCGACTTTATGGTACTGCTAAACCTGCATGTGGTGGCATCAGGTGGTCGTGCCCCACCTGCTTCAATCGCCAGTGGGACTTCTCATTGATGTACCACCGTATGCGAATTAAATACCAAAAATGGAGTATTCTTTCGACTTGACTCCAACGGCTAATGCAGTACAACTGCCGCCATTATCCCCTCATAATCTTGCGCCTACCACAGCGCCACTTATTTATTTTTCGTCTGCTCAACCCCCTTCTTCACAATCCCCTCCAACTTGTTCTACTTCTTCCCAACTTTTACCCACTTACTCTTATGTACTTTATTCTACTTCTACCCAACCGCCCCATCCTACTTCAATTCCTTTAGCTCTTTCAACCATTATGCCCTCTACTATTTCTTCATCTGTCGCTTTGAACTTTCCATCCACTACTTGTTCGTCTTCCCTGATTCCTTGTCCTACTTCTGTGACTTCAATTTCAACTACTCCACTTGTTCCCCTTCTTCGCAACCTTTACCCACTTATTCTTCTGTACTTTCTTCAATATCTAACCAATCATCCCATCCCGCTCCAATTTCAGTAGCTCTTTCTACCAATATCCCCTCTACTACCACTTCATCTGTCGCTTTCAACTTTCCCTCCACTAATTGTTCCTCTTGCTCTACTCCCTGTCCTACTACTGTAACTTCTGCTTCATCTTCTACTAAAGTCTCTAACTCCTCCCGTACTTTGTCTCCCCCTAAGAGTTCTTCACAGTCCAATACTGTCTCTACTCCAGTGCCATGTATTTTGAAGGTGCTGGATTCTCGTAAACATGTTTTTATTTCCAGGTTGGATAAGGAGACAACCTGTGACGACGTTGCACGCTTCAAAAGCATGCAACACTTCGAATATTAATATTCAAAAGTTTAATTTTTCTAGCCCTAGAGAAGGCTCTTCTTTCAAGCTTTCAGTTGGTATTGAAGTATTTTCTGTCTTGTGGCGCTAATTTCTGGCCTGCACATATTGTGGTCCATGAGTTTATTCCTAAGAAAAAAACTAGGCTTTCGCAGGTAACCTTACCAGTCACTGCTTCAGTTTCATCTTCTGCTTCTTCCACTACACTTTCAAAGTATTAGAGGCTAGGCTAAAGTGTAAACTTTCTTCATTTTATCTTAGAAGTTTTTCTATCAGTTCTGTCATTATTGTTTTCGTTGAGACTTTGCTTCGCCGTGGTTTTCTAAACTCTGAAATTTCCACCTCTACATTATTGGCTTAATTGAATTAATGCATAACTTACTTTCTAAACTTGTAATCTAAATTTTTGTTTGAATTTTCTATATCATTTTAGGTATTGAATTCTAAATTAAGTATTAGATTTAGTTTAATATTGCATGTTTATTAGAGTCTGATGATGTTTTTATCTGTAGCCAAATATTTAGTACGTAGACATTAGCTGTGGTATCGCATGTTCACCAAAGAACTTAGCAATTAACACCAGCTGAGCCCAGTCTATATAACTGGGTGAATTTTGATGCCACTTGGGCCTGCCCCATGTGAGATCAGTGTGTGGTCATTGCGTACCTACTATGTCTATGTAAAAAAAAAAAAAAAAAAAAACCTGCGTCTGCATTGAAGTTCCTGTATTGGGAATAGGTTGACCCCAACATTTAAGTGTTGGTAGATACGACTTATTTTTGTAATCTCCTCTTTCACTGTTGGAATGTTAAGATCACGATGCAGATCATCGTTAGTTATACACCACCCAGCCTTGGTGATCATACGAATGATTTTTGATTGTTTTCTTTGTATTATATCTGTATTTGTTTCTTTGGCCGTTCCCCAAATTTGTGCTCCGTACTTCCAGATTAGTCTTATAATGGCTTTGTAAATCAGTATTTTGTTTTCTAATGTTAATTTTGATTTGAGCAGAGAATATAATTGACTAATCCTCAGCTTGATTTGATCTCGTTTTTTAAGTATATGGTATTTCCAGTTGAGTTTGTTGTCAATATATAATCCTAGGTATTTGACTTCATTTTTAATTTTTACGTCAGCTCCGGCAATCGTTATACGAGGTGGTGTGAATTTAGTTTTAGTTGTATATATAACATGTACTGTTTTGGTATTATTAATTTTTATTTTCCAATTTTCAAACCACCTTAGGGTAGTATCCAGATGCTGTTGCAGTTTGGATGTTGCTGTGTTTACTTGTCTATGTGCGCTAAGTATTATAGTGTCATCAGCAAATGTGGCTATCATTGAGGCCTCATCATTTGGTGATGGTATGTCCGCTGTAAAAATAGTGTATAATAACGGTCCCAGTACACTTCCTTGTGGTACGCCTGTTTTTATTTTTCTTAATGTGGAATATTTATCTGAGTACTTACTAATGTCTATAGTACGTTATGAGGGAATATATTGCGCATTTTGCTGATTAGTTCTTTGTGCCAAACTTTGTCGAATGGCTTTTCTATATCTAGAAAAACTCCTATGCAAAACTTTTTGTCGTCAATATCGTTTAAAATTTTATGAGTCACACGATGGATTTGTTGTATGGTTGAGTGTTTTCGTCGAAAGCCAAATTGGTGGTCAGGTATTATATGTTTGCGTTCTATAATAGGTAACAGTCGCTGGCACAGGAGCTTCTCGAATATTTTTGACAGCACTGGAAGTAAGCTAATTGGTCTATATGATGCTGGATTATATACATCTTTACCAGGTCTTGGAATTGCAATGACTTCAGCCACTTTCCATACCTTAGGAAAGTAATTTAATCTAATTATCGCGTTGAACATATTACGTATGTATACCACTGCTTGAATTGGTACCTCCCTTAAAAATTTTCCGTCAATTTTCTCGTATCCGGGTGCTTTTTTTGGCTTTATGACGTGCTGTATACATTTAAGTATTTCATTTGTGCATGTTTTTTAAGGCGAGTTGGCTGGGGATTGACTTTCGAGTTTATATGACAGTCATCTTCGTTGAGTGTTTCATCAGCATATATTTTTTCATAATAATTCGGTAGAACTGTCGCCTTGTCTAGGTTCGTTACTGCCCATGATCCATTGTCTATTTCTATAGGTGTCTGGTGTATTGTTGTATTTGTCAGTTTTTTTGTAGCTTTCCACAGGGAGTAGTCGGTACAGCTTATCGGTGTTAGCCTCTGTAAATACTTCCTGATTTCGTATTTTTTCTGATTTTGGAGATATTTTCTAATTTCTTTAGCTGCCTTGTTATATTTATTTTTCGCATCGCGAAGTGTAGGGGGTGTGTATCTCTTTACATGGTGTATTATCTTGTACGGAGTTGCTTGCAATATTGCATTCTCAATGATATCGTTTAGGTGGACTATAGCTGAATCTACGTTGTCGAGTGATCTCAGTGAAATGCTTGTATTTAAGTTTGTGTTAATGTAGTCGTGATAGGAATCCCAATCAATTTTGTTGTTGTGCAATAGTTTAGAATTGGTTGTGTTCACTTGAATTGAATTAAGTTCTAGTAGTACAGGTGTATTGTCTGACGATAGTTCCAGCCTTGATGTTATGACACATTTATTTAAGTCTATGTCTTTGAGTATATAAAAGTCAATGAGGTCTGGCTTTTTATTTTTGTCTGTTGGCCAATACGTGGGTTCGCCAGTACTAAGATGTTTAGCTTTTGCTAACAGCAGTGCACCCTGTAGGTTTTTACCTTTCTTGTTTGATATTCTGGAACCCCAGTCTGTATGCTTCGCACTGTAGTAGCCTGCAGCTATAAAGCGTTGTCCAAGAGTTTTTAAGAAGTCAATGTATTGCGACTGTAAGATATTGTGCTTTGGTGGGCTGTACACGGCTGTTATTCTTAGTGGTCCGGATGAGTCGAAAATTTATATGTTTGTCAAATGGATATAGGTTTCTTGGAATGGAAGCAGTACGTTATGTTTAATGTTTTGTTTAATAATGATAGCAGTCCCACCGTGTCCTGTACCGTCGGGATGGCTTGTGTGGTACATCTTGTATCCATGTATGCTCATATGCTGGCTACTTGTATAGTGTGTTTCCGATATCGAAGCAATGTCAGTGTAATTGTTGTGTAGGAAAAGCTGTAGTTCATTCAAGTGGTTTGTTAATCCGTTTGCATTCCAAGTTAAAATATTTATTTTAGTGTCCATTCTTGTTGTCGAATTTTGTCAATAGTACTGTCTTAATGTTCATCATATTACTCATTCCTTGCGCTACTTATTTTATTATATTTTTTTGGTTACTTGCTGCTGTTTGGGCGTACGTTATTCCAATTTTAGCTTTATTTGATGTCTGTTCTACTGTCTGATGGTCATCCTTTTTAATGTTTTTCTCTTTGAGTGAGGGCAATCTTTGAATTTGTAAGTGGTTATAAACTTCGCAATCCTTGCAGTTGGCTGTGTGTGAGCTATCACAAAGAGCGCATTTAATTTGATCAGCACTTATTAATTTACCGTCAATAGTCTTGTGCTTGCCGGCACATTTGATAAAAATCGGGTATTTATTGCAGAAATTTCTTGTGTGACCATATTTCTGGCACTGAGCTACCGTGCGTTTGTGGTGTGGTGGCTCAAGGATGACTTTGGTACATAGGAGTGTGGTGTAATTAAATATTTCTCTATTATTTGCTTTGGCTTTTAATTCTATAAAGAATAGCGGAAGGGGTTCTTTTTGTGAGTTTTTGTTGTACATTGTGGATATTAATGACATCGTGGCCTAGTTCCCATAGCTCGTTCTTAAGTTCATCAAGGTCAGTGGCGTAGTGCATATTCCTAATTACTGTTTTGAATCCCCGCTCATTTTTCGGCTCAAAGGTGCAGTATTTAGTTTTGTTTTCCCTGAGCACCTTAACCACCGCCGAGTAGTTCGACGAATTATTTGTCTGTACGCATACTTCGTTGTTCTTAAGTATTTTTAAAATGTGGTTTTGTTGTATTGTGTTTTTCAGAGCTTTGTTTAGTACGGTAATTTGTTTTACGTCCTGTACGTATATTGTTGGTGGTTTGAAAATTTTAGTAGATTGTCGAGGTTGATTTGGCGCATTAGAATTTGCTTATGTACCACTGCCCTCTTCAGCCGTTTCGTGTTGTGAGAGGAGTTCGAACCTGTTTTATATTAGTATTAGGCGCGCTCAGTACTTTTGCAGTGTTGTTTGTGTTGTCGTTTGTGTTTGTGTTTTTTTCCTACTCTTTTTACTATTGGTATTTTGTTCGGAAGTGTTGTTGGGAGAGAGCTTGCTACGGATGCGTTGTATTTTTGACTCTTGTGGGTTTTGATTGGTTGAAATTTGTACTTGCGTGTTTGATGTCTTCTCTCTGATAAGTGATGTTGCCGAAGAGAGGAAGCAAACTGGCATTGTAGCTGAGAAAGTTGACGTGGACGTCGATATTTAGCAACACAGTTAAGGACATAATTTCTGTCATAAATTGTCTCAAATTTTGCTATAATCGTAGTATTTTTGTTACTGTTATGTGCAGATATATGCTGGGGTAGGAGATAAATATTCTTAATATTAGGAAGCTTTAAGTTCACAGAGGTACAAATTTGGGATACTATGCCCCGAAGTTCTTCACCTTGGTAATATAGGAATATCATATAACCGAAGATCACAACCGATGGGCGCATTCTCTTGTCTGGCCAGTTGGGTTTTTAAGTCCCCAACCTCCTTCTTAAGAGCACCAGCATCAGTAGTTTTAAAAGCCTTAAACTCAGCTTTAAAAGATTTGACATCGGTAGCTCTCTCTTCCAAGCATACTACCCTCTTAGTGACGTCATCAAGTTCTCTCTTAATTTTTATGATGTTATTGCGGAGCTCATCAATTATTCTGTTCCTGCTCGCATGGATAGCAGAAGTTTGTTTGCTATTTAATAAATAATTTTGTTTATTAAAACTAGCATCCAGCATTTGACTTAACTAGGGCATAAAAGAGACAGCACTATGGCTCAGTCTGCGGTACTGGTGCCTCCTGCTTACCGGGAGTACACACAAGCCCATCCCGTTTGTTTGCGGTTGACGGTGTAGCTGGGGTTGACACTACTGTTGCCGAACACACGCTGGTTATTGGAGGAAAGTGAAGAGAATCCCGTCGAGCCGCTAGGCATCTTTTGCATTTGTATGTTAGATTGCTCTTCTTCATATATTCCACGACACTCTTTGCTAAGTTGACACAGTTGCAATGAATGCAAGAATTCATTTTAGGCTGATACGATTATTTCGAGTTTGTTTGTTATTTTGCCCCGTACTTTTAGCTTTGTAATGGGAAACTTTGATTCCCAGCACTTTCGCAATTAAAACAAAGTACACTCATACTGTAGAGGACGGACTTTTACCTCGTAATACACTCAAATAGCAACACCGCGTTTAAACACGTCTGTACTCAATAACAAATGATTTGGATATTTTGTGCTGATTCATCCGGATTTTCAGTTCCTTAAAAACTAGGCAACCTCTATAATTTGAAGTGTAATTACCCCCGCAGTTGGCGCATTTTTTTGATGTAGTCTCTGTGTTGTTTACACAGCAGTTTGAGGACTCATAGAGATCACCACAAGATACAAAAACAGATGGTTATGTGCAGTACGATTTCATATGGCCGAATTCCTGGCAGTTTGTACACTGCACAGGGTCTGCGGGCTTGTGAGGTTCCTCTATGGTGATATTGCGATGGAGCAGGTATTTTAAGTTGTATATTGGTTGGATGTGGTTTCCCTTCGTAGGCTTATTTTAAGGAGAGAGCTCGACTTTGAATATGGGTTGGGGAATTTTGCTTCTATTCGAGATGTTCATTACAACCTTCGTTGGGAAAAATTTTTTCTGAAGGGCGCTTTTAATTTCCTTTGGATCAACACCAGCTTCTATTCCTTTTATGACTACAATCAACACTTTGCTGCTCTTAAGACGGGATCAGTGTTAAAGATTTTGTTGGTAACGCTAAAGAATTCGAAGCTATTCTGTGATTATTTTCGGTGTATATTTGAAGTTTAGTTTCGTGTATACTGCCTTTCATTAGCGGGACAATGTGAAAGTTGTTGCCGGTGAGTTGCACTCACTGAGAGATAAGATTATTTGAACTGCGTTCTCGAAAATAAATTGGAGGAGTCTTGGTTTGCTTGACTGTTGGGGCGGCTTCTTTGTCTGCGAGGTCATTGCCTTCAGTTAGAATGGCAAGTCTATTTCCTTTCGTTTCATTGGGTTCGATTTCTTGGGTTGTGGCTGTAACGCTGTTTAATTTTTTGGATTTGTTAGCAGAGCTTCGTTTTTGCGGACTACGTTTTCGTTTAATCTCCACGTAACAATCAATTTCAGTCTGTATTGCCGAACCTTTTGGTTTCGCGATCTCCTCTTTGTGCAGGAGAGTTGGCGTAGTAATTTTATTGGCGAATGAGTTGAGGTGAGTAGCTGAGGTTGTTTGTGTTACTGCTGTAAGGCAATCAGAGAGAATTACAGAGAATTACCGTTTGTGGTGGGTATGGGTGCTGCTAGTTGTCTCTGAGATGTGTGCAGTGTTGTTGCTAAAGTCGTTGCGGTAACCAATAATGTAGTTGTAGCCGTAGTTGTTGTTGTTGTTCTTGATGCAAACGTTGTTGTAGCGGTTGTTGATGTTGTGGTGAATGGGAGTGTTGAGATCATCGTGATAGGTGATGCACACTGCTTACTCCACGGGGTGTTGTTGCTAGTAGAGGGAGAGGGAGAGCAAGAATGTGCTCTTTGCTTGTTCGCAGTGCTGATTGACGTTGGTGTTGTTGTTGCAACTGTATGGTAGTTGATTGCCACGAGTTGAGTGGAGGGAGAGACAGCTTCAAGGTGTGTGGGTGATGTTGATTTTGCGTGCTACTCGCAGTCAGGGCCTGCGCCCAACATGAATTTCTGAATTCAAAATAGATTTAATCCTCTTTTATTCTTGTTGCTGTATTATTTTTCTTATTATTATTATTTTTTTCATTTCCTTTTCAAATTCGGAGGGCAAGAATAGACGACCTATGGGTTCTGATGTGATAGAGAGAATTCAAATGGATACCGGTGATCGTGGAATTGAAGAATTTGTAAGAATGACTTTGGTAAGAAGTCTCTTCAGGTCTTTGTCGCCCTTGGAGTCGACTGATATTAAGGGTGCTGATAGCACGTGACGGGCAACTTTGTCTGCGTTTTCGTTGCCAGTAATACCTTGGTGACTTGGCACCCAAAATAACCACATTTTGTTTATATTTTGGATGCATAAGTTACGGATATCTACTACTATTATGTAGTAGATATGTTTTGTACCACTGTGATGGTTGACAGACTGTCGATGCATACAACCTACTGTCCACTAATAGTATGAGCAAAGGCATAGGTTTTTTTTTTAAATGGCAAGCGCTTCGGCGATGAATATAGAGCAGTGTTCCGGGATTAAGCCTCCCGATATGATTAAAAAGTCTTGACCTTTTGAGCCATCAGAGTAAGGCCATTTTCGGTCAATAAGTTTCGCATGTTCTTGCAAGAAAAGTTGTTTGTAAAATTCACTGCATGTGTCCCCTTTTTTTGCTGCTGTAGCTGCAAATTAAACGACGACTTTTGTCGAAGCCAGACGAATTTATTATTCTTGGTTTTAGGTGCAGCTGAAATTTTGAACTGTTTACACAACAGATTACACTGTCGAATTACTGATACCACTTTATATTTCTTCTTTGCCTTTATTGCTTTCATGAAATTTTTATTAAGCGGAAGTTGCTGTATTATGCAATTTCGGTAACAATTTAACTGTGGCTTCGAAAACCCTATCCTTAATGGTTGGAAGTCTTCCTTGCGCTAGTACACACAGTATAGTTGAGGTTGGGAAGGCATTCAGGGATCGTAGTGCAGCTGTGTGGTACGGCACTCATACTTTATTTAAGTTGGTGTTAGACTAAGCTCGTAAATTGGTAGTCCATAGTCGAGCTTGGAGAGAGTTTGGGCTCGGGTAATATTCGTAAGGGTATTTACATGAATATATGAGAATTTAGAACTAAGAAATTTTATAATGTAAAGTCTACTTTCTAGATTTTCTAGAAATAAAATTTATTATCGAATACTATGCCTAGGATTTTTAAATTGTTTAGATTTTCTATTGATATATTGTTTACTTTTAAGCTGGGAAAGTTACAATGTCGTTTTCGCCATATATGTGAGATCTAGCATTTATCTATCGATAACGTGGCACCTGACGAGTTTCCCCTTTGTATAATATCTGCTACAACATTTTTTTGAAATAATTGTATCATCCGCGTAATCTGTTAATTTAATATTTTTGTGTCGTAATACAATGTTACTTAGTTCCTCAAAAGCTATGATAAATAAAACTACTAAGAGGGGGGAACCTTGTGGGATGCCATTGTAAAGCGAGTAATAGCGTGAAAGAACATTATTAACTCGGACTAAGAAAGAGCGTCGGGTCATAAAGGCCTTTACCAGATTAAAGATCCTCGGCCCGACCCCCCAAAGCTCGAGTTGAGAAAGTACCGCATGTATGCCCACGCGATGAAACACCTTTTCAAAATCAGTCCCTAAAATTGAGATATGATTTTTAGTAGAAAGAGCGTCCGACACCAAATTATGGATTTGTAAAGAAGCGTCCATCGTATTGTGGTTATGCTTAAAAGCCATTGGCGATGGGAGATTAGCTTGTTTTTGTTGATAAACCACATCGCGTTCTATTATTTTTTCGACGATTTTATTGAGGCACGATAGGAGTGATATTGGCCTGAATTAGGAATTAGGGGCTGTTTTTGCTTCTTTTTTAAATTTAGCTTTAGCGTTTTTGAAGGCGATTAGGTTCGCTAAAGACATACGTCGTTTGTAGTTACGCCAGAGGGTTTATTTTTCTTGCCGGAGCTGATTAAGTTGGCTGCTCCATTAGTGAATGGTTGACTTGTGGGAGATGCATTTCGTTTGGGGAATTGAGTTATTGACAGATTAGCGTGTGGTTTTAGTGATTTTAGCTATATCAAGATAAATGTTACTAGGTGACCAGTCAACTAAGTTATTGCGGACTTCAATTTGAAATTTATTCTAATCGGCGAAGTCTTTTTCATACTTTGGAGTGGGGGTTACTCTTTCCTTTATAGAATAAGTCTTGAAGATATTTGTACCCGGGTAGTGTCGCTTCCATATAAATTGTCAGAAACTAGTCATTGACACCTATGTAGGATTCGAGGAGAAACCATAATAAGGTCAACATATGTGGAGGATCTGTGGGATAAAATAGGAGTGGACGTCATTCAGGAGGACGAGATTGGCTATTTCTATGATATTCTCAACCTTTTTTCCTCGAGTAATAGTGGTGCCTGATCCCAATAGTGTATTCCGGCAGTTCTTATCGCCGATAAGAATGAGGGTTTGTTGATTATATTCATTCATTATATCATTTTTGGAAAAGATTTGGTTGGGTGGAATGTAATGGTTTACAATAGTAAATTGCGGGTGTGTTTGGATAAGTAATCCGTCGCATAGGATGTTGTAATTAATTGGGAAGTGGTTATGAGGGGTATATCGCTTGATAAGGATTCCGATCCCTTGTTTTGCTAGGTTTTTCAAATAACCATTAAAATTGTAAAAATTATTTTAAATGTAAAATTATTTTAAAAAAATTTTAAGTTTGCTGTGAGATATGAGTCTTTTGTATACATACAACATAAGGGTTCTGGTCTTTAATTAGAATAATTAATTTGTGATAATTGTTGATGAAACCGTTCTTGTTCCATTCTACAATTTTGATTGATATATGTTTACATATCAAAGGGAGAATAGAAGAGACTTGATTATGTATCATTTTCGTTTAAATTTTATAAGTTGAATTTTAGTGTGTTTGTTTTTAAATTTGCCTTTGTTTGGAATTCTTTTGTTGTTACGTTATTTTTCGATGTGCCAGGTTGATTGTTTGTTGTAGTGGTGAGACTGGAATAGAGTGTGCTTGGTTTTGATTGTGTGTCTTTAGTAGTCGATGATGTTACTGTATAGTAACTGACGGAAGTGACGGGAGGAGTCGGTTGTTGTTGTTGCTGTTTGTGTAGGGCACGTGCTTCTCTTATGCTGCACTTCTTTTTTGGTTTTATTTTGAGTAACTCCTTTTGTTCTTTGTATTTTTTGCACACTTGCGATGAGGCCGCGTGTTCCTCGTTACAAATTGCATATTGGGTAAGGGTGCATTTTTTGAGAGAGTGTTAGGGCAAATTATAGTTAACGCAGGTGGGGGAGTTTTTACAATGTTTGGCTGTATGGATTGGGTATATATTCTCATACCTATACAGTTTTCCAAGATATACTTAGTTTAGAGGGGAGATTGAAGTGGTTGAAAGTTAATAATATGACACCAGATGGCTTCGAGGTGTCATCAATAAATTTGTTCAATTTGTAAATTGATGTCACGTGTTGAGAGCTTAGCTCATGCACAATTTCTTCTTATAACGAGGCAATAATGTGTTTGTGTATCGCTTAGCCAACCCGAAACAGATAGATAGAATAGATATTTCATTCCGTTTGGTTGAGTGAGTAATGAGTTAGTACTCCAACATCCGAAAATATATCCGGATAACCAAAATATTTTGTTTCGCTAGCGCAGTAGCAGAATTCGTTTTTCGCATTCTTTATTGCGCAGTCGTAAAAGATAGAAGTGGACACAAAATTGTAAACGTTGCATTGTCGCCTCAAACCAAAACAAAATATTGCATGCTTTAATTCTTCAAAATTTAGGGGTTTTTTTCTGTGCAAAATACCACACGCTCGTTCATGTCTCTCTTTTACGTAGACCTTCTTCTTTCTTCGTTTAACGGCAGCACATTACCCGAAAAACAAAAAATGGATACTCAAAAATTGACCAGATACAATATAATATAATAGATACAAGAATACTTTGTATTCATATCTATTCCATTCTTTCCATTTCGCTTTGGTTAAATGAGCGTTCCACTTACAGCAATATCTATATCTACTTAACCATTTGAGTGTGTTGATATTACTAATTTATTTCTTTCTGCTACGAAGTAATCAAAAGTCCTTTTGAGTGTAACCATGCAGCTCTCTAGTTGCTATAGTACTTCTCTCTAGACAAATCAATTATATTGGCGATTAGTCTGTCGTCTCTTCTCAAGAGCTCGTAGAGTTGGACTGTTGATGTGCGTCATGTCTATGGTCCCGGTATGGTCCCGAAAAAGAAGCATCCAATGGTTGCTTTACTGTATCGCAAATATGAATGTCTTTAAGAAGAAAAGTTTTGGCTTCATGTAATGTGCCTTTGGACTGCGCCTAAATGCTTCTTTGTGACGTGGTTGACAAACTCACACTGACTATAAAGTGATCAATGTCGTAAAAATATTCATTAGGGCGGCGAAGCGTACATTCATAACATTTCCGCGGCCGACGCGAAGGCAAAACATGATAGTTGGAAGTAGTTCGTTCCATGGAGTGTGTGGTTGGCACATTAAAGCAGCTTTCATAGAACTGTGCCAACGCTTGACGATCCCGTTCGACTAATGATTGTATGGTGATGTGTGACTGTACTCGCTTAACGTCATGTTCCCAAGTGATTTCAAGTGTGCTGACTCAAATTGGAATCCTTGATCGGTGAGTATTATAAATAGGCATCCCAAACGTGATATACAACGTGCCTCACAAATTGTGTTTGCTGTTATGTCCCTTAAAGGCACCGCTAAAAAAATTTATAGAATTACTACGGTTTTCGGATATATGTCCGAGGAGTAGTAGTTTCCAGTATTTGTAGTAATTTTAGTTATTGTAGCTGAGTGAACTGGAGTACAATAGAGCACACGAGCAAATAGACGGTTTCGAGGATTACGATAAGGGCCAAAGAACTAATGAGTGAAGATATGTTAAACATTAATGGCGTGCATTATATATACCATTACTGCTTGTAAAATTTCTTCGGAACTCTAGATCGAAGCAAGGAAACAACACGAATCCATCAGTCAGGGAAATACAGTATTTGACTGCCCGACTGATGTCGATGGAAATGTTGTTGTTATTTTTTGGTATAAACTGATATGTGATGAATAGGTGTTAAGCCGAAAGTAGTGGAGAGAAATGTATTAACCCATTAAGGTGAGAACCTAGATCCGGATGAGTTATAGTTTTGAAACTTTCAGAATTCGCTATTTTAACGAATACGAATTAAATATATATATTTTAATTCGTATATTAAATATATTTTTTCAGCTTGCTTCCAAATGTTTAAAAGTTAGAAGACGTCTGATATATCATAATTAGACGGTAGGGGGTTTTTAATTTTTATTTTTTAATTTTTTACAAAGTATTAATTAATTTATATAATATAAAGTGTTACAAAATAATTAACTTCTTTTCATTACGGATAATTGAGATTTTCATTATTTTGGCTCAACTCCAACTGATAAACTCAACGAAGCATATATCAAATATATATGTATATATATATATATACTAATAGGTACCTGCGAATTCGTCTGCGTAGAATTTCGAGTGGCATATTTTTTCTTCAAACATTTATCAATTTCAATAATATACACATGTATGTACTAATGAAATAAATATTAAAAAAAACTGTTCAGTGGTTTTTTTGTGAAAATGTAATATGTAAATAAATAGGTTAATGACTGAGAGATAATTATCTGAGACCGAAATAACTTAACGAATTTTTGTGAACTACGTTTTTGGTTTTTCCATCCTTTGCTAAAACATGAAGATTTTGTGGACTCGATACTCGTGAGCACGCCACATATAGTTGTCCATAGAAAAAACATTTTTTTTCTAAATGCACTCCTGCTACTTTCAGTGTTTGTTAATTGTCATCGCGATTGCTGCTTTCAGGGAAACTTGAATGTCTTAAACTGGAATGGCAAGTCTGTCGGGATTATTGGAATACATCTTCTTCCTTTGATGTTCCTATTATAATTATTGCTCTTATAATATTGCGTCCAAGGTGTGTTATTTGTACATCGCATTAACAGGACTGGTACATCAACTTTCAGCCTTAACTTAGAGACCCCAGACAATTCCAAAAAGAGGGTACGATGTCACTTGCTCAGTATCCACGTCAATGGAAAGATACTCAAAAACATCACCTTCCGGATGTGACATGATTTCATCGTTGATGTGCACCGCAATTTCATTCGTCGGTGCCAAGATCGCCCTTTGACACAGCAATTCTCTATTCTTCATATTAGTTTTCAGGTCGGGATTGACGTTGCTTTTAAAATCATCTGTGTTATGAGCAACATTAAAGAATTCATACCGTTTCTACCCGATTTTCAAAGGAGCAGCCGCATATTGCCCTGATTTTGCATCACTGTTGAGTTGTACCAGCATGTTTGGGGTAAGACAGCATTTTTTTACTTGCATCCATAATGTAGACGCTTTCAAACATAAATTTATCTTTCATAGTCCGATCTAATGCCTTGAATGATCTTTTGTGGGACATCGTACACTCATTGCAAACCAATAGATTACGTTGCTGCAACATTCGTCTTGCTGTTTTTAGTAATGTTAGAAACTGGCATTTCCTCATAAGCTAAGTTTAATGGCAGTTTAAGTTCAGAATGTGCAGTTGAGCCACTATTGAGCAGCGGATTTGTGCTAAAAGCAAATTAGAAAAAAATGTTTTGCCGGTGCCTCCTAGCGCAATTAAAAAAAACAAACCACCAGCACCATTTTAAAGTATTTTTAAAACAATATCAAAGACTAATCTTTGTTCTGGGTTCAAACATGGAACAGACTCAGTTATTTGTTGTTCAAAGGAAGCGACATTGTAATCCAGTTCTCTCATTAAATCACTTCTCCAGTTCTTTGTGGCCTGTTAATCCCAAAATCCGACAAATCTTTTCCAGTAATAGTTACGACTTGATCTTCAATCTTTACTAGATAGATATTTATTATTGTAAATTAAGTCATTGTATTGAATATTTGGATTATGTTCTTGTAATATGTGTAAAAGCAAACCGATATTCCAAAGAAATAAAGAAAAACCAAAATTTCAAGAATACAATTAAGTGGAAAAATAATAATTTTCCTAAGAAATGCTATCTACATAGCAAAAACCAAAGTTCCATAAAATTCCATAGTATTCTGCGATTACAATAAGACTGACTAGTTCGTGCGCTTGCATTATTTTATTATTTTCTCATTTCACGCAACAGAGTAATTCTTATGAATAGGGACTACTACCGTAGAGCTCGTACACACTTTTGTAAACACTTGTGCGTAATGAGAAGAGAAATATTAATTTTCTGTATACCCATTTTTACTTGTATGAGAATTTTCTTCTGCTATTAATGCAGAGCAAAAGTAGACATGTAATCAATGATCTGTCTCTCTCCCTCTTTCAGTTTTGTTTCACTTCTTTGCTTGTTATATGTAGTAAAATCACACGTTCTTCTCTTTTTATAATCTATATATAAATTTTTTGCAACATAAAAGAGCCTATGTTGGTTTCCAAGTTATTATCTATCCCTACACCAAAATGCATAACAATTATTTCAGCGGCTTAGGCCTGGAACGTTAACAGACAGACAGACAGACAGAGGTGCTTTCGCATTTTTAATATTAGTAATGAGAAAGCATTACAGCAAGAAAGAGTAAATGTGATATTGGAGAATGCAATGGGAAGCAGAAGAGTGGAACACATGTTTTTTTTTTGATAATTCCAACATATGTTAGGGACATGTGTACCTAAAATTAGGATTAACTAATTCAAAATATTAATAGATAATACTTGGACCGAGAAAAATAAAAAGTCTTCTTACTTTTTGAACACATACCTTATAGCATTACCGCCTTCCTAGACGTATTGGCCTTACTCATGTACGGTGCTACCAAAAGCTTAGGAAATAGGGCTGGCTCCTCGGACAGTCAAGTAAACTATCTATTGCCAACATAATACTGATCAAATAACGTTCTCTGCTGCCGCCTACAACATCGCCAAACTGCAGGCGTGTACAGTTATTTCGCAGCTTTCAAACCGTGCGGACGCGTCACGCATTTTTGTGTTTCGCTGTGGCTTTTTAAGGTATTTCTGGACGTTGGGCGATAATTTAGTGTATTTGTTTAATAAAACTTATGATAACTATTATTAAAACAATTATTTATGTCAAATCAAAACATTTATGTGTGAAAAAAATTTATAGCAAAAACGTGGTGATGCGGCGGGCATTTCGTTGCCAGCAGCGCCCTTGACATAGCGTGGAAACGATACCACTAAGGTATCGAGTGCCTCTACTCAATACCGTTTCGGTTACTTGCTCAGTTTCTAATTAAAGTATCGATTTTTGTCTCAACTTTAGTCGCGACATGGTGTGTCTACTTCAAACTTAAAAGGTCTTAAAAGGTCTTAAAATTGGAGTCTGGAATGCTGAGGACTGACTAATCATGCAAACGAACTGGATTTTGTCTTGCAAGCCAACAATATTGACGTCATGCTTATCAGCGAATCCCACCTTTGCAGCAGGTCTTATTATAAGCCACCCTCTATGTCGACACAGAGGGGGTGCTGCTATCCTTATCCGATCAGCCATTAAACACAATTTTCTCACCTTCACTTCTGAAGCACATGTTAAATGTGTTTCTATCAAAGTTAACTTGACCTTGGTAGTATTGTAATTGCTTCAGTTTATTGCCCTCCAATGTATGCATGGCTAACACTGGCTTTCAGTCAACTTTTGGGACAACTGTCTAAGCCTAAATTGCACAAATTTGAATATTGAGATTCGAAATGCAAACGACATTAATGATGCTGTTGGTTTTCGCAAGCGGGCTCTAAGGCAACGATATCTCTGAACACAGAGTGTTTTTCATGATCGTGCTTGGAGGCTTGAAGCGCGAAAATTAAAGAAAGTTTCCAAAGAGGCCAAGAGCGAATTTTTTAACAACCTCCTTCGCAAAGCTGATCCGAATAAAAAGAGTGGCTTCAACCTTTGGAAAGCGACGCGTAACTTTAAGAAGCAACCCCTGAAGCAAGTATCTATTTCGCGAACGGATGGCTCATGGTGCTCCTTAAACAAGGAGAAGGATGATGCATTTACAGACGAATTAGAGGATAGTTTTACACCGTTCACCGATCGTTTTAGCTGATCCTCAGGACCACGACAATACGAGAGCCTTTTTATTTGTCCCCGCCCAAAACTCATCGCCCATTCCGCACATTACTCCGGCCAAAATTCGCCTCCAACTTAAAACAATGAAAACTAACAAAGCATATTGATACGATGGTATTGATGGAAAGGTTGAAAAATCACTTCCTCATCAAGGTGTCCTCTTTCTTGTCCTACTTTTCAATGCCATCATCCGTTTCCACCACTTTCCCTCGGAATGGAAGTGCCCCTTGTAAGTCGGAAAGTAATGTGAAGTCATATAGACCTATTAGTTTGCTGCCAACATTCTCGAAAGTTTTCGAAAGAACTTTTCTTGGAAGATTGATGTTTGTCTTGGGTGGCAGTTGTGCTATTCCAAATCACTTGTTTGGGTTTAGACACGGGCATGGCACCATGGAACAGGTTCATTGAATTGTTAATGCTATCCTGCAGGCTTTTGAAAGGAAAATGTACTATTCGCCCGTGTTCCTTGATGTGCAGCAAGCCTTTGATCGTGTGTGGCACGATGGTCTACTATTGAAGATTAAATCTCTTCTCTCCGCGCAATATTTCTTCCTCATCAGAATACCGTAAGCGGTCTTTAATACACCGTGACCTTGACATCCTTACAGTTAATGAAAAATTAATCGCCATACAAGTCGTTATAATGATGCACTTTCCTTGCATATCAATCCCCTTGCTGTTGCCCTTAGAACAAACGAGAAGGCTGAAAAGGCTCCACCCTTTGGAACTACTACATAGAGTAATATAGTAATAAAGTTTTATATACATATGTTCATATTTTAAACCTATTTGTTATTTTATTTATTTATTATTTGTTTTGTTTATTAATCTTTTTTTGTATTTTGTAAATCTTAAATTCTCAATGTCACTGATACCAGTGAGTTATATCCCTTGTAAGCATTCTTTAATGTTTGGTTGGAATTATTAAATTATTAAACTAAAAAAAAAAATAATAAAGAGCAGTGTAAGAATAAGGCATTTTGAAAGATGACGGATACTCTTTGGCTCGCCCCCGCTTCACAGAGATATTATGATGCTGACGATCATGAAGATAATCAACTCATATAGAAGTCGTTACAAAGAAAAAAGTAGAGAAGGAAGTAATACTATTGTTGTGCCGCAAATTAGTAGTCGGTGGGGTGGCAAGTAGACGAGTTGAACATCTCCCCATTGTTTACTGAGTTAGCTAGCCGAGATTTAACGTCCGATGTGACTGCACTTCTGTATGACTCTGTCTCTTTCGCACTTCCCTGCAGAGGTGCAGTTATAGCAGTGGTCAAAACTCCTTTATGCTTTATTGTACTAAAAACAAGCAAACATAAAACAAATTAAATTATGCAGAATTGTCCCAAATTTCCAACAATTTTCAAAAAATACAGTATAAAAACACAGTTACTTTAGAGGTTAAAATATCGAAATATCGAAGTTGAATAAAGCTATTTCTACCTTTACTACCAGTCAAACAACAAAACTGCAAGTATTCCATGTGAAAACGAAATCAAACCAGCTGCGCTACTGCGAATATCAAGAAAGCTAAATAAATCAAGGACCGTAACTGTTATGAGTTTTATTTCAAAAAATCATTTTTAATTATTATTTTGTAATTTTTACTTTAAAAATCAAAAGTAATTAATTTTTTAAATTTTTATTTTAAAAATCAAAAAAATAAAAAGTTATTTAAATATTTTATTTAAAAATCAAAAAATAAAAATTACTTTCAATTTTTATTTTAAAAACCACAAATAATAAATATTCAGTGATTTTTATCTAATTAATCATGAAAATAAAAATCATGAGCGGAGGAGTTACCGCTTCGCAACACCACCAACGCACATTTGTCTCCACAGGCCAACAAACATTTCGTAAGCGGCATGAAATAGGAGAGAGCAATGAAGAGAGTGCATAAATCGTTAGCACTTCGTGTCAACATCAACGCTCATTTCTCTTCCGGGCCGACACAACACTTCGGCAAGCGACACGAAGTAAGAGTGAATAAGGAAATGAGAGGACTTAGGATTACACATCCCGGCAGTATAATTCACTAGCCCCAGACTGGTTCTTTACTAGTCCTTTGCAACCACCTCTAGTTCCAACTCGATCCCTTTTATGAGACTAGTTACTTCACCAGTGAATATGGGCAAAATGATAACAGTTACTTAGCTAGTACTTTCTAGGTAGCGGAAATAAATAATAATACACAAATTTTCCTTGCAGTCTCTTCTGCCAGGGGATCACAATGTTCCACTGTTACATATTTTTTATATTTCCTTATCCGCTCACCAAAGAACAACAACACCACCTATCGAAAAGATCATAAAAATTCTGCCTCTTATAATTTTTTTATATATATTTATTATTTATTTTTATAATTTACTTAATAATATTTTTATTTACTCACATTTATTCATTCTGTTACACATTGAATATGTTTCACATCAAAAAGCTCCTGAGTGCTAAGCACACTCACACACTTTTTGCTTATGTTTAAAAATAAACTTTATTTAAAGTTTTACTTAAGTTTAACAATTTAAACTATAAGTGCGTTCCGTTTGATGACGTGAACCGAAATCGCGAACTGCAGCTCGACGCTGCCTTTTTATACCCTCCAGCGGCTTGTGTTTTGCTCAAGTTACAACAGTCGCGACTTTGCACACGACACCAAAGACATTAACCTTTGCACACAGCATGACCACAGACGCTTACTAAGCAGTACATAGGTGTACTGTGCAGTTCAAGTGTTTTCCAACAGATATCGCTAGCCGTAATTAATTACATCGTTTATTAAGATATGATTTAGACAATTTAAGACAATTGGACTTATTATACATCCTTTCAATTATTTTAGACGTTGAAAGATTCAACTGAACGCAAGTAAGACTAACGCTATTTTCTTCTCAAAAAAAAAAAACGAATGGCCTGTGGTTTACCGAACACCAAACTAATAGTTAATGGTGAAAATATCCAGTGGGTGAACAAACTTAGATACCTTTGGGTCTACCTTGACAGTAAACTTACCTATAAGAAACATGTTAACATAACCCTTGGAAATGTAAATAAAACGATCTGTATACTCTATCCATTCATCAACCGTAGATCTAAGCTATCCGTCCATAACAATTTAATAATATTTAAGTCTATTTTTCTAACCATTAAGTTATACTGCTCGGAGGTCTAAGGAGACTGTGCCCACACACACCAATCTAATCTGCAAATCGCCCAATACAAGCTTTTGAAAATGATTTCAGATCTACCTTTCGACTACCCAACATCTCTACTTCATAAAAGGTGTTAACTGATCAGTGAGAACATTTCTCTAGGAAAAAAACAGTTTAACCTGAGAAGTCCTCATTTTGCACTAAACTTGTGCTTACTAGTACCTCTGTACACTAGCTTCTACGCTAGTATAATCAAGTACGGGTTAGTTTATAAGTTAGTTAGTTAGTTGTAAGTTAATTTTATCATATACCTCTTCTGGGTTGTCCCCAGTACCAGCTGTGAAGTTATGTAATCCTAACTAAACACTGTATAAATGAAGAACATTACATCACAACAGTTTAAGTGACACTTTATATCGGATTAATAAAGAACAAATTGAAATTAAATAATACACAATTATATACATTCTTATTCTCCAGAATTGCGCAAGAACCTGTATTCTTTACACATAGCTGCTTTGTGTTAAAGAGGGTTGTTGTAGGGTAAGCTCATCGCACCACAAGGAGCATAAAATATAAAGTGTATATTGTATACTCTTTGATCGCACCTCATTCAAAAAGGGCAACGTTTGCCGAGTCCGCTAGTTTTCAATAAATTGAATTTGAGTTTCCTCACAAAACTCTGCTCGATTTTTGGATCAGCATAAGTTTCCATGTCATATAAAACGATATTTACCAAAGTCACAAAGAATGCTGAAGAGATTTAAAAGCTCGCACTCAGCGTGGCGTTCAAAAATTTGATAATTTTAATTGATGAGGAAAATATCGAAAGCCCATTATCTTGGAAAGTTGGCCGCCCAAACGTACGCTATACAGGGCATGGTCACGATTAAAAAGAAAAATCAGCTTCCGAACTTGCCTTAGGCAATATATTCTCCTCCTTTACTTTTACACACAGCATCTGTTTCTATGAATGAAACAAACGAAAGTGAATTTGGTCAAATTTTCGCGTTATATCTCCATTTGGCTTTCACAAATACCACTCGACCAAGTACACTGCGTAGCCAACAAAATGTACACAGATTTTGATGAGAAACAATTCTAGGGTGTAAAGATAAATAAAAACGCAAGTTATTTATCTTACTAACAGGAGAGTTTTTATTGACGACCTTCTAAAAATAAACAACATAGCCGTACCTATACAAGACTCATCAAAATATCTATGTATACACTTCAACAGTAAATTAACATCACATAACATCACGAAACCAAATGAAAGAAAAATTCCGACACCTGTACTGGCTCATGAATAAAATAACAAAACTGTCAATGGAAAAGAAGCTCCTACTGTACATCTAAATATATATAAATATATAAAAAGACAACAGTCAAATATATTTCGACAAATAAAAAATGCCAATTAGTCTGAAATGGAGATATCACCACGACCAAGATATCGCATCCATCAAAGAAGAGCCTACCAAAGTAGCAGAGCATACTATATACGACTACCAACCCAGGCCAAAACCGAGATGAAGAGTATCCCAATTCGGGAATTGACAACGAAAAGACTAATGAAGAGAGCAACACCTATAGATTTAGTATATCTCTAGACGATAGAAGAACTATCATGGGGTACTAGTCGAATAGCTGTGAAGAATTCTTCGAAGAACAAATTCGACAATGGTTACATTATTATTAAACTACACCTCTTCAAGATATATCGCCAAATACTCGTCGATTCAAACCATCGTCAGTATAATTGATTCTTATACTGGTCCAAATCATGAGCTTCACACTTATCATTTGAATATGGTCACGCAAAAAAAAAAAAAATTGTGAAATAAAAATTTGGAAAAAATATTTTTTTTTTTGATTTTTAAAATAATAATTACTTTTGATTTTTAAAGTAAAAATTACAAAATAATAATTAAAAATGATTTTTGAAATAAAACTCATAACAGTTACGGTCCCTGATTAAAATTGATCACAGAGAGTTAAACAAAGAAATCTTTTTGTATTCATGCAGAAATCGAGAATAAAAGCAGGATTTGATTATGAGTAAACAATACGTTCGAGTTTGGAGTATATGATTTTGCACACGTTTGTGAGAGGTCATCCTTAAAACAAAAATAATGATTATTATTACTGTTTTAGGGGAACAAAAAGTTAATAAATCAAAAATAAGGCCAACAAATAATTTTTTAGCACAGAATTTATTGAATATTGAATATATTATTTTTACTAAGTTCTGTCTTTGGTTTTTGAATTTTTTTTCTGCGGTCGCTTTTCGTTTACAGTTTTAAAGTTGTTACAAGCTTTGTTATTATTATTGTTGATGTACTTACCGCCCCGAAACTTGCACACTAAAGTTAAATGTCATGGCCATAATAGCTACCATAATATCAGCCATGGCTAAGGAAACTACAAAATAATTTGTTATAACTCTGAAACGAGAAGACAGACAAAAGGGAATATGTGATTGAGATAGAAATAGGTTTCTATTAAACGATAAATTAATTGATTTTTATTTATCCATATATGTGTGTATTTCTGTTCTTTTGTTGTTAATTCTACTTCTAGTGTGACGAATCAATACAAAAAAGCCTAAAACCATTCCTCATGTCATGTATGCTAATATGTGTTTGCTTTTTATTTTCGAATGTTGAAATTTGAAAAAAGAAAGAAGTACGTTTTAGCCCACATGAGAAAGGTATTACATTTCATTTGTTAAGCACACATATTCACAAGGCCAATTTGTAAAACCATGGCCATTAAGCTTAAGCAATGTCAACCTCGGCCTTATTCCATCACGGAATACTGCGTTGAGCTATTTTGTGATCTGTTGGTATATTTTGCGATTCGGTCAGCAGCGTCACATGTCTGTCACATACTGCAGAGTTAGCAACGAAATCATAAAACAAAGCACTTACGAAAAAGGAAGACAACTGCAGACAGAGATAAAGGCAAACAGGCAGATGGCAAAATAACGCGTAAACATACAAAACCGGCAGTATCCTTTTAAACGCTCATTGTCGTCGGTGCAAAGCCTTCCCGCACTTGCAAGTCAATCACAGTGGCACAACCAAACATTTCATATGCTCTATATACAAGACACAAATCGTCTTCCAAATCTTACGGTAAGTACACAAAAGCCCATATAGAATGCAAACGTTCTAACTAATCAAAACAAAGAAGTTCAAGCATACATTGAACTAACCCATATTATCATCATGCTTATTTCCGAAACACACTTTACATGCAACTGTTTCTAACGCATTCGAAACGTTAGCACCCATCTCACAAATCTTCCTGAGGCCACAGTTCGAGGCGGATCGGCTGTAAACATAAATATCATTTTATTTTATATTTTGATATACGTGTATAGAAAATTAGACCTAGACTATGGTGAGGACTAGGCCGTCAACCGTCAGATTCACAGGGGGATTAAAACGTAACACTGCTGCTAGTACGCCTACACCCCCCCCCCCCCCCCACTGAGGGCGACAGGAAACAAGTTCGTGGGAAGGTCGTATCAGTGCCTCGAAATCTGGCTAATAGTGTTCAGGTGGGTGTATGTGTATGCGGAATTTGTATAGCTGTAGCAGTCCAGTTTCAGTTAACACTGACCTATCTTCCCGATTACTCGTGGGATACTCATTAAAATAAAAACGTCAATGAGTGCGATGCAGCTCCAAATCCATCATACGTCGACCACACCATAAGGGATTTAGCCAACACTACCAGATGTGTACTCACAAGGCTGCCCGTCTATACGTCCAATAGGCGGTGAATCGGCCAAAATCCTTCAGGAGATTATGAGTCAGCTAGTTCTTCAGTGGAGGCACCAATCCACGGCTTGAAGACCATATTGGAGGAAATTTTGTCCTCTAGAATTGGAGTCAAATCGTACAATTTTGTCTGTCTCCAAACTCTCGAAAAAATAGTCTAACCCCACAGAGGTAGGTGAACAAAGAACCAGCCTTTGTCTGCCTGGGTTCCAAAAACCCTGGCGCTTTAAGCTCGCTTCGAATCATGTGCACTCTATAGCAAAGACCCTAAGGCGTACCAAAAGCGGTATAAAAACCTGCCTTAAAACAACTCGCTCCGACGAGCGGTAACCCCGTGTGAATAATATCAAAAAACCCAAACGGACCCATGCGTGTCCTACCTACAGCCTGGTAGCAAACAGCGTGAAGCTTGGGTTAATTCCAACAGTCAAACCGAAGAAACGCTTTACTGTTGATCTTATAACCCTTTTGGGAATATAGTCGTAGCCATGGAAAAACCTGGTGGCAACCTAATACCAGAATTCAAGGGATGTGTTTACCGGACTGGTTGCCTTTAGAAAACATGCTCCACGAACTTTAGAGTGACATGGTTGTGGAAAAGCCTAGGTCGCATCAAAGATAACTTCTCTCTGGACTACGAACTTTTCAATGAGCAAAAATTCACACAGACGCATCTGTGGATATTTCCCACACAGCGGAAATCTCACCAACGAGAAGGTCCTCCTCACCATAGGGTCCCATAATTCCCTCTGGGAGCTCCATGGAAGGTGATACACCGAGCGCCAATTGCCAATCAACTGCACCTCCCGCTAAGAAGAGCTCACTTGGCTATGAGATCATAGGATACGCGGATGACCTAGCCATTATTGTGGCGTCGATATTCTAAAGAACTCCTGCGGATGTACTGTTCTACACTTTCCAGATCGTCAACAGATGGGTCTTTGCATTAATCCACAAATAGTAGTGTTTGTACCTTTCTCAAAATAGTATGAACTAGACATCGGTCCAGTTGGGGTGAACGGTACTGGAATTGAACTTTTCAATGAGGTCAAATATGTAAGGGTAACTCTCGTTAAACGCCTCATCTTAAAACAGTACTGAACAAAGTCACCAGAACCATGTGGGCTCGTGGACGGTTATAGGGTAGAACATGGGGTCATTCTCTAAAACTGAGCTACTGGTTATACACCATGGTGGTTGGACCCATCATCACCTATGGAGCTTACGTGTGGAGGCCTAAGATGCTTCAGGCATCAGCCATGCATCAATGCGACAAGCTGCAGAAGCTTCCGAGCCTCGCCATGGCCGGAGTCATGCGAACCTGCTCGACAACCGCCAAGGGGTCGATCATTAGACTCACTCCTTTACATAGCAACCAGTGTTCTGAATACTTCAATAAAGTCTGGCATGCTTTTCAAAAGAACTGATTACTCTATAATACTTAGCGTAAGACCTGGCATTTCAATCTGTGCCAGAGCACAAAATATTTTTACGGAATTACGCAAGGGACGGCGCTTCACGGCTCTCCTCCCCAGTAGAGCTGATGGGAAGTCGGATACGCGGATCCTAGGCCTCGTGGCAACATATAGTTACCCGATGATTCTATAACGGAAACTGCTACAGGTACCGGGATTTTGGGACCAAACACTAGTACCTACTTCGGCCACTGTCCCGACAATGTAGGGTTACATTATGCTGGGTAATAAAGTTGCTCATAAACTTTCAAAAACTGGTTCCACCTCCAAATTTATCGGTCCTGAAATCTTCATCGGTATGAGCTCGGCAACAGCCAAATCACTTATCAAGTAATGGTTCATTTAATTTTTTTTTTATGGCAACTGCTAAGGCCTTGGAAGTTTTTAATGACGCCCGTTAAAGAATAATATAACATTAATATTTATGACTATGATGCTAGTTGCGCCGTCACGACAATGACTGCGGAGGCTATTAGTTCCATCTACGCTCTGTTGTGGTGCGTGAAAGGGAGTTACCTTTCATCACAAATCTTGTGTGATAGCGACAGATTTGAGAAATAATCTACTCCTTAACTGTTGGCATCGGTGTAGTGCAGTTTGATGTGGCGGACGTACAAAGGTGAGCCCGTCAATATTCTGAGTTTTTTGTGGCACGACTGCACTCTTCTGATGTTGTAGGCATTAGTTTGTATGGCGCAATGCCAAGCAGGTGCCGCCACTTGCTAGTAGATAGGTAGAAAAAATTTGAATTACCAAAGGAAACAAGAGAGATCGCATAGTGCACCAGATGTCAAAGATAGGATAGGCTTGCTGAAAATATATAGATATACCGATATATCGATATATATCGATTATATTATTATATATCGATATATCGATTAATCGATATTCTTTGTTCCACACATCGATATTTATGAGAGAGATATACATTTTTGATATATCGATATATCGATTTAAAATCCCATACATGGGAAATGTATAAAAATTGATATTATTTTCAGACCAACACACGCAAATTTCTTTGCGGTTTCTTGTTAGAACTCAACCTAACTTTTCTTTTCATAGCGATCCTTTCTTACTAAATATTGTGATCTGCTTTGAACACACACACACACACGGTGTTTATCGCTATCTCTTTTGCACCACAAAGACCGGGTCAGACTTAGCATAGAGTTAGAATCTATCTCACTCTTGCCATGTTCTTAAAAACTACGTATACTCTCAGAGAGTAACGATAATAATCCAACACTCTCAATTTTTATGTTTAATTTATTTTTCGAAATAGGGGAATTACATAAATTAAGGTGTCGAGAGCAACTTTTTCCACGCGTTGTTTGTTGAGAATAAGTTTGAAATGATTTATGTGAATATAAAAGGCGTGAAACTGAATAAATTTCAAACCCGCATGAAACGCCTTCTGACAATAAAGTTCACTTCTATTTTCGCATCGGAAGCAAACGCCAGTGTTGTACTGTCGCATTTTTTTAAGATTTTGATAATTCGGGCGTATTTCTGTACTAAAGTTTTAGCACTAGCAAACTTAGAATCACATCCAAGTTTTCCAAAAAAGGAATAAGGATAAACTTTTATGTAATTTGTGTGGCAAAAATTAGAAAACTAGTGGAAATACGACAAATTTAGCAGCGCATTTAAAAATAAGTACCACCATGCGTTTGCGCAACCTCCGTGATTTAAGCAATTCCACGAATACCCCTTATATTTTTAAAGCGCCAATATTCTTTCATTTCGCATCGATATACCGATATATCTATCTTTTTATTTTAAATATCAAAGTCGATATTGATATTTGCAAAAAACTTCGATACGATGCATGTCGATATCGATTTGATACTTCTGACATCCCTAGTAGAATGCGAAGGTCCTCATGGAATAATAAAGTATTCTAGAATATCTCACTCATAAGCTGTGTAATGCGTTCTGTGGAAAACCACTCAGCGAACTCAGAAGGCTGCAGAGTTAACAAAGAGTTGCTGTAAAAACATTCCCCCAGCCTAGAAAAGGTTGTCACCCAAAACCATCATGTTTATGTACGAAATACACTTTACGTCCGCAGTTTCTTAAGCATTCGAAGCCATACCATCTATCATACGAGTCATCCTATCGGCAGAGCTTAAATCGGATCGGCTATAATAAAAATAATTACATCAAACAATGGGTTCAAAACAATTAAGGTACACCACACATTAAAGAAAGAAAAAAACTACATTCATGGTTGAACTAGAAAAACAACGTTTTGGTCATCAGGAACAAGTACAACGACAGATTTTCTATACTTCTTTGTTACGAAAAGTAACCCCAACACAAACTTTATCGTGCATTCGTCAATAGACCTGTCATATGGGAAGCTTATCTAAGCTGTGAATGCAGGACTGAGAGAACGCTTGCTAATCGTCGTCATTTGGTAGGTAGGGTAAGACCTTCCTGTCTAGCACTAATCCGGCTCTGAACTTCGACTCTCATAAGGACCGAAGTCAACTCTCGCATGGACCTCACTCCAAGGGAAGGGACCCATGGGATCGCCTAAGTGAATACACACAACGTTCAATAATAACGCCCTCAGTTGGGCGTTTCATCAAATAAGATGAAAGTTTTCAACCAAATATATATATATGTATATATATATATATCGATATATCCATATGAAAACCGCGCAAGTTCACTGTGATGAATGAATGCTGATGGCAAGGTAGCAATATGCAGCTTCAGAAGTCGTCGGATATTATTCCAGGTAACTTTAAGGCATGGGAATGAGAATTGGGATGAAACTACACTAACGCGAGAGGTGTGCTTCTAGATTCACTCGCCGCCCTTAATGTAGAAGACAAGAACAGAAAAAGCCGAGGCTCAAACATCGACCTCTCCTTTGCCTCTGCCGGCCTATATCACAGACTCAATCAGCGATTGCTACACCCACAGTTGTCACATGGCGATAATTACGGAGCTACTAATCACGAGTGTACAATCTCTACAGAGAACAGAGGCTTTGGCAAACTGACTCACTGGACGAATCAGTTTATATACAAGCAGGGCCACAAATCGCAAGGCGAGGGTCGGTATTGATAGCAGGTATCCGGGGTGCTTCTGACTCCTCATTATGGCGCAGACCGGGACCGGGACGTAAAGCTCTATGTTGACCGTGCCATTCCTTTCGAGCATGTCACAGAGCACCATCGACACCATCTTTGGATGGAAGTCAAACTTGACTCCCGGCTTCGGTGTATCTTCAGGAATCACCAACTTCTTTATTTGAGTTATATATATGTATAGGCATCATTTCTCATCTTCCACGACGATTCGGACCGCGTATTCCCCAATGGAGGGCTAGAAATTGAGAAGCGATTTGAAGGCGATTTGTTGTTTTCGTTAGGCTCATGTGGCGCACATTCTCCCAATTTTTCGGCGAATCCCGTTGAATAACGATGATTGAGAATGGTTTTATTGTCGCAGTTCATTTTGTCGGCCAATTCATGACTTGTTTGGTGAGCATTTCCCTTCAAAAGTGCTTTGTGATTCTCTCTTTGTGATAAGCTCTTTCGCTACGGGGCGGGTCATCGACGTCTAAATCTCCATTTTTGAACTTTTTTTTTAGCCTTAGCAGGTCCGATCACAAAGTGATCTCACATTCGGCAGGGCCAAGTGGTATCAAAATTCACCCAGTTACATAGAATATTGGGCTTAGTCGGTGTGTTGGTAATTTCTTTGGTCGGCATGCGATACCAAAACTAAATTCTACTTTCAACATGGCTACAAACACAACGTCATCAGCCTTTTATAATTAAGCATTTAAAAATTAAGCTACAAAAATTAAAACCAACAAACATTGGAAAATAACCACTTGAAAGCTGAGAAGGTACATTAAAACTTATACTGCTAAGCCATAGGAGTGGGAGTATTATATGATGGGAGCGAAGACTCAGTTTTTTGGAGGTTGTGGTGGCTGCTAACCGCGAAAGGAAGACATGTCATCGGGTAGCAACCACATTATGAACATAGGGGACTTAGAAGAAAGGAGAGATATGGTATGGGTTATTTAAATATAGGCGCGGCATTAGGTGTGGTAATTTTCAACGGTGGTGGTAGCGGGAGAAATGAAGCAGGAGACGTAGGTTGGTTAGGGGCTTGAGGGTAAACACTGGGAATTGCAAAATTGGCGCAAGGGAAACTGATGATTTTGGAGCACGAAGGAATTTAAGGGCTGGTGGAATAGTCTCAGGTATAGGAATAGAAAAACTGCGTGTGCTTAGCATAATAGTTGCCATTAGCGATAAATCGCTCACCTAGCAAGTTGAAGAAACCCGAAAATTGATCCTCAGACATCGAAAAGTAAGGAGTACAATAGACTTCATTCAGAGTGTTTAGATCACTGTTCAGCTGTTCAGCTAAACAACACAACCTCTCTAGTTGTCAGTATGTCATTTGCCACAGTTGCTGCACTTTTGCACTTTCATGTCTTCCTTGTTTTTCGGGCAGTTTACTGCAGTTTACTTACTTCGTAAGTTTCGATAAAAACGACCCAGACAGGCATCAGGGTATAGTAGACTTTAGTATAGCCATATTCTTGACAATTCTTTGCGAAACAAAAATAAATATATGGTCTCTTAAAGAGAATATATGGACTCTTCCTTTTCCTCAAACGATAAAATCCTCCGTAATAAAACCAATCCGCACTTATTTTCTGCAAATACATGTTACGTCTAAGAAAAAAAATTTTGTCCAAGATGGTAGGGAAAATAGTATTGCCTGTCAATATGTAACAAACCGATATATTCATAGTGACTTGAGCGTTCCTACAATCGATCAATAGAGAAGACTATCAGGCAGCAATCGAACTGCATGTGAACAGCGAAATTAATACACTTCTTACCCAAGAGGTAACTCTTCCTCATAGATTATAAGGACGACGAGCAATTGACCTGATATATATAAATCTTGATAATTATAAATACTATAGAGAAAATATTTGACATAAGAACTCAAGTGAATTGAAAAACCTATGAGAAATAATAAAAAAAAAATACTAATACTTAATGTACCTTGATAGGAATCATTGTTGCACTCCTTGAATATCGATGCAGGATTCATCTAAGTATGATCGCATCATTCGCGGAAGACACTATAGTACTTAGTGCAGACAAAGACCTAACAAAAGAAACAGCCACTTTGCAAAACAACCTAAACGATATGCTGGATTATGCTCCGTAAATGGAAAATAAAAACAAAACACTGTACAACTCGTCTTTAGGACTACATCCATTCATACATTAGAATAGACGCCACAAACATGACTTTAGTTAATGCGGCTTTCCCTTTCACTTTGACCGAAAATTGATATGGAAATATCACCTGATGAAAATCCGCGACAGGATACAACTAAGAACAAACCAACTATACTCATTGTTAAATCGTAAGTCCAAAATATCACGCATCTGGACATATTGAGTTCAAATTTGGGGTACTAGGAAAAAAACCAATATCTAAATAAAACAGAGGCAACAACCAAAAATGTTCCTATTTATCACAAACGCCGACTGGTACATCGCAAAGTATTATATTAAGACTTGAAAATACCAACGAAATACAACATAAATGAAGTCTAATGCGAACTAGACCAGTGGACCTTCTTTAACTTAATCTAAAAAGTCTTAAAAATAAAGCAATAAAAGATAAATAAAGTATTATTATTTATATAATTTAAAAATAACTTTAGACACTTCAAAACGTACTTATAGTCTAATCTAATAGAATAAAGCAGACCCGTAACGATCACTGCTTGTTTGAAAAGTGGTTATCGTCTGTGGTCGTCTGCGGTTTTTGTCTGTAATGGCTGAAATGTTATAGAAGCAACAATTTTAAATGGAAATAAAAATAATAAAAATATCAATGATTTCTTCTGTTCTGGTATTTGAATTTAAGCATCTGCAATTTCCTGTTCGCATTGCATTCGCTGTTCCCATCAAAAAGTCGCAAGGACAATCTTTAGTAATTTGCGGTATAAGTTTGCAAAATACAGTTTTCTTACATGGCCAACTTTACATTTCATGGTCCCGAGTCGGAAAACCATGTGAACTATTTGTTTACACGAGAGATTGTGTAAAAAAACAAAGAGCTAGTATCTTTATATATTGTATAGCGTACACTATGTTGGAAATAAAAAAAATATATAGAAAAAATGCCTTAACAAGTGTTCGAAAAATTGCTCTTGCTTCGTCAGTATACTGAAGTCGTACCTAGATAATGTTGTTTGTTTTTTTTGTTTTGTCGGCTAAAACAGACCCGACAGGATTTACCTCAATACGTGGTGGAGTACCGCAAGAGAATGTCCGTGGTCCGGTACTCTACATGATTTTTCCTACTTGCATGCCGCTCACAAAGGACGCGAAAACCGCCATATACGATGATGACGAAGTCGTTATGTCTTTAAGTTTCACCAGAAATACTGCATTAATGGCTTTCGCTTTTTAGAACATGTGCTCGCACATACATACTTAGTTTGCAACTCTACTCAACTTCAATATTTTCGATTACGTAGGTTCGATTTCTTTGCCAGCTATTTAGCAGACCACATATTCGGTCACTAGATTGTTGAACTCAGTAACATTAGTTGAAAGGGAAAAGTAGAAATATGAAAAATGTAAGGCACACTCGCACCCCCGCGTTGTATATTTCAATATTAATAGATAAAGTGATGTTAAAACTTAAAAATTCTACCTTGCTTTTTGCGGCTAACAAATCTTAAAATTTTTTTTAATTTTGAAGAATGGACCGTGCCGTGAAACAACAAAGTCTTCGAATATTGATAAATAAGAGCATAACAGGCAGCATTTGAACGGCCTTGTGCAGTCCCATTCATTAGCGATCAAAAATGAGCATTAGGACAAACTCCTGGAAATGTAGACGTGCTCAGTTTGTTGCTTAAGGTGTTAGAAGAGCAACGGCGAATGCGACACCTTCAAAAATAGTGTAATTTTTTGAGTCACTTTAATCAAAATGACTCACTCACTCCTGCAAAGTACAACAAATTTCTTCAATCTGCATCTGCTCCCACCGAAGCTCAACTAGCGGCACTCCAAGCGATTGCTAGAGAGTTGACGACCCTTCACGGTGATCCTAAGGAATAACCACTGTTCATAATCAACTTTCGTACAATATACAAACGTTAAAACCTCATGCGCCTGCAGCCATGTTTTAAAGGCAAAGCAAGAGAAGTTTTGAGAAACAAGATACTTTTGTAATTAATGGTGCCAAATATCATTCAAACTCTGGAGATGTGCTTTGGTCGCCAGGAATACATCCTAGAAACAATAATAAAGGAAGCAGATTATCGATTAGATTAGATAATAAAGGAACGATTATCGATTTGGAATTATGCGTTAAAGATATTTGTTCTACTATATAGGCGTGCAACTTCGATGCCCACCTGAATAGTGCAATGCTGGTTAAGGTAATGGTGAACAAATTACCAAGCCAAGACAAATTAAATTGGACAACGCGCAAGAAAGCCGAGGGGATGCCAGCGGTGAAAGAATTTAGTGAGCGGATTTTCCATTTAGCTATCGCGGCAAGTACCGTAGTGTCATTTGTTCCGCACGAAAAAGAAGCATACGAAAAATGAATACGTATACTAGCGAGGTCCAACACTCTTCAAATTTAATATGCGCCATGTGAAAAGTGAGCGTTAATTACAGCACTGTAATGGATTTCAAAAACTTCGATTGGACGAGAAATGGGTAAAAGCGGAGAAATTTTGCCGAAATGCCTAAATCCGCATGGTGTAAAGTGCGTCAAGAAATCGAAGTGGGAAGTTGATGGCTGCATCGCAAAACATAACGAGAGAAATAAGCTGGCTTAAATTTTCCGAAACCTAGCAGTCTGCATTGACAGAAAAGGCCATGTAATTGAAACCTCTGCATTTGTAAATGATCCAAGAAAACTTGTTTCACACGCTTAACAAGCGTCAGCCCCTTGCTGATGAACCACTATGCCTTTACTGGAGCAGAGATATGACTCGCCGCGAAGACTCATAAGTGAAACCTTCTATTGTAATCTAATTTAAAAATACCCGTAGAGTCACTCGATATTAATGCGGCCGTTAGCGCTTACCCTTACTTGGGGGATTTGCCATTAAATTTTAATCGGAACACACAACTACAAACAAGCGGTACCGCTAAAAATCAGAAAAGTTTCTGGGAGTCAATTAATCACTAGACTGGGCGCTATAATATTCGACGGAGATTGTACTTCTAAATATCGATTTAACGCATGTGTATACACACATGCCATAAATAAAGGTACGATGAGCTACACAGAATGGTCTAGGAATCAGCAAACTAAACAACAATCCTTTCAAGCGAAGACGATAGATCGTTGAACACCCTAAAGACTCCATACCAAAAGGCCGGCGAACGCAACGAAGTCGGACTTCTCTGGAAAAACGAACTAAAAGAGTTGATATAAAGCTACAAAACTGCATACAAGCAAATGTGATGCCTGCGTAGAAAATTCGCCATTCCATTCATGTTAAAGTGTAATCATCTTCCTCCAAAAATCCGTATGTGTTATTCTGCTGAATTGTAAACAACGGCCTTTCTCTTATACTTTAACCATGTCTACCTTTTTTTTTAATTAGGCTTAAGGCTTAGCATACTTGAAATGACCCCACATTGATCTCACAACGCGCAAGCCTAAGTTCAATCAAAATTCACCCAAGCACATAGTAGATTGGGTTCAACTGGTTTTAATGGCTAAATTCGTTGGTAAACATGCGATACCAAAGCTAATGTCTAGGTACTAAGTATTTGGCTGCAGATAAAAACATCATAAGCCTCTGACAAATAACCATGCAAGATTAAACTAAAGCTGATATTCAACTTAGATTCAGCAAAATGCTCGAAAGGCATATACGGAACGGTGTTTTGCACCGAATTGTGACTGGGGACGAAAAGCGAATCCACTACGACAACCCAAAGAGCAAAAAAATTATGGGGTAAGCCCGGTCATGCATCAACTTCAACGGCAAAACCGAATATTCATGGCAAGAAAGTGATGCTGTGCATCTGGTGGGAAAAGCTCGGAGTGATCTAATTTGAGCTCATCCAGCCAAACGAAACCATCACATCGGATTGTTTCCACCAACAATGAATGCAATTAATGCAATCCGAAATATGCCAAAAGGCACGACAAAGTGATTTTGCTTTACGATAACGCCCGAATACATGTTGAAAAAGTCGTTAAGAAAACTTTCGAAGTAGTTATGGGATGTAATACCCCACCCGCGTTATTCACCAGACATGATAACGCTTGGGCTGGACGAGCAGCATTTCACTTATTTCGAACACAGAATCCGTATGCTGCCTGAAAGATGGGAAGAAGTCGTAGCGAACGGTGAACAGTTTTATGAATTAAAAAATATATCAGTTCCTCGGAATTAAGATTCAAAGTCACTAAAAATCCTTTAAAATTATTTGTACAGCTAATACTTTAAATTAACTTACATGTTATAGAATTTAAATGCATTGTAATAAAAAGAATTCAATTCGCAAGTGCACTGTCAAGTCGACTAGTCGTCTCCTTTCGCACTCCGAATTTAAAAATACAAAAAGTAAATCAAGGGACAAGATAATCAATTGTTCTGGCCTCAAAGATGCCTGATGAACGCAGTCCCCCGACTGCGCGCAGCTCGCAAAAACAAAATCATCCATCAAAAAACAGCATGAGCGTACCCCACGCTCAAAGAGCTGTCCGCATAAATAACAACAACGAATACCTTGGCACATCAACAAGCTGTTCAAACAATAACATCAACATCAGTGACTCTCACCAAGCTTCACCGCTAATTCCGAAAAAGCGCGTTCTTGCTCCCCCGCAACACATCAAACAGTTTCACACTCAAATGTGAAAACAATAACCCATCATCAATCCAAACAAACGCAACCTCTCGCTCTACCGCTCAACTAATTGTCAGCTTTTCCGTGGCAGCAGGTAATATGCAGCCTCTGCCGTGGAGTGCACAATGGGCTTCACCAACGAAGCCACTCTTCTCTTTCCAACCAACAACAACAACAACAACCACAACGCACACATCAGCTGCTATCTCACTCATTACAACAACGACCACGTCGACTTTCTCAGCTAAAATGCCAGTTTGCTCCCTCTTTTCGGCAACATTACTGATCAGAGAAAAGTCATCAAACACGCAAGTACAACCTTCAACCAATCAAAACCCACAAGAGTCAAAAATAAAACGCAACCGTAGCAAGCTCTCTCCCAACAACACTTCCGAACAAAATAGAAATAGTAAAAAAAGTAGGAAAAAACTCAAACACAAACGACAACACAAACAACACTGCAAAAGTACTGGCTAAGCGCGTCTAATACTAATAACAGGTTCGAACTCCTCTCACAAGATGAAATGGTTGAAGACGGCAGTGGTACAGAAGCAAATTCTAATGCGCCAAATCAACCTCGACCACCTACTAAAATACACAAGCCACCACCAATATACGTACAGGACGTAGAACAAATTAACGTACTAAACATAGCTCTGAAAAACACAACACAACAAAACTACATTTCAAAAACACTTAAAAACAACGAAGTATGCGTACAGACAAATAACTCGTCGAACTACTCGGCGGTGGTTAAGGTGCTCAGGGAAAACAAAACTAAATACTACACCTTTAAGCCGAAAAAGGAGCGGGGATTCAAAATAGTACTTAGGAATATGCACTACGCCACTGACCTTGATGAACTTAAGAACGAGCTATGGGAACTAGGCCACGATGTCATTAATATCCACAATGTACAACAAAAACTCACAAAAAGAACCCCTTCCGCTATTCTTTATAGAATTAAAAGCCAAAGCAAATAATAGAGAAATATTTAATTACACCACACTCCTATGTACCAAAGTCATCCTTGAGCCACCACACCACAAACGCACGGTAGCTCAGTGCCAGAAATATGGTCACACAAGAAATTTCTGCAATAAATACCCGATTTTTATCAAATGTGCCGGCAAGCACAAGACTATTGACGGTAAATTAATAAGTGCTGATCAAATTAAATGCGCTCTTTGTGATAGCTCACACACAGCCAACTGCAAGGATTGCGAAGTTTATAAACACTTACAAATTCAAAGATTGCCCTCACTCAAAGAGAAAAACACTAAAATAAATATTTTAACTTGGAAAGCAAACGGATTAACAAACCACTTGAATGAACTACAGCTTTTCCTACACAACAATTACAATGACATTGCTTCGATATCGGAAACACACTATACAAGTAGCCAGCACATGAGCATACATGGATACAAGATGTACCACACAAGTCATCCCGACGGTACAGGACACGGTGGGACTGCTATCATTATTAAACAAAACATTAAACATAACGTACTGCTTCCATTCCAAGAAACCTATATCCATTTGACAAACATATAAATTTTCGACTCATCCGGACCACTAAGAATAACAGCCGTGTACAGCCCACCAAAGCACAATATCTTACAGTCGCAATACATTGACTTCTTAAAAACTCTTGGACAACGCTTTATAGCTGCAGGCGACTACAGTGCGAAGCATACAGACTGGGGTTCCAGAATATCAAACAAGAAAGGTAAAAACCTACAGGGTGCATTGCTGTTAGCTAAAGCAAAACATCTTAGTACCGGCGAACACACGTATTGGCCAACAGACAGAAATAAAAAGCCAGACCTCATTGACTTTTAAATACTCAAATACATAAACTTAAATAAATGTGTCATAACATCAAGGCTGGAACTATCGTCAGACAATACACCTGTACTACTAGAACTTAATTCAATTCAAGTGAACACAACCAATTCTAAACTATTGCACAACAACAAAACTGATTGGGATTCCTATCACGACTACATTAACACAAACTTAAATACAAGCATTCCACTGAGATCACTCGACAACGTAGATTCAGCTATAGTCCACCTAAACGATATCATTGAGAATGCAATATTGCAAGCAACTCCGTACAAGATAATACACCATGTAAAGAGATACACACCCCCTACACTTCGCGATGCGAAACATAAATATAACAAGGCAGCTAAAGAAATTAGAAAATATCTCCAAAATCAGAAAAAATACGAAATCAGGAAGTATTTACAGAGGCTAACACCGATAAGCTGTACCGACTACTCCCTGTGGAAAGCTACAAAAAAACTGACAAATGCAACAATACACCAGACACCTATAGAAATAGACAATGGATCATGGGCAGTAACGAACCTAGACAAGGCGACAGTTCTACCGAATTATTATGAAAAAATATATGCTGATGAAACACTCAAGATGACTGTCATATAAACTCGAAAGTCAATCCCCAGCCAACTCGCCTTAAAAAACATGCACAAATGAAATACTTAAATGTATACAGCACGTCATAAAGCCCAAAAAAGCACCCGGATACGAGAAAATTGACGGAAAATTTTTAAGGGAGCTACCAATTCAAGCAGTGGTATACATACGTAATATGTTCAACGCGATAATTAGATTAAATTACTTTCCTAAAGTATGGAAAGTGGCTGAAGTCATTGCAATTCCAAGACCTGGTAAAGATGTATATAATCCAGCATCATATAGACCAATTAGCTTACTTCCAGTGCTGTCAAAAATATTCGAGAAGCTCCTGTGCCAGCGACTGTTACCTATTATAGAACGCAAACATATAATACCTGACCACCAATTTGGCTTTCGACGAAAACACTCGACCATACAACAAATCCATCGTGTGACTCATAAAATTTTAAACGATATTGACGACAAAAAGTTTAGCATAGGAGTTTTTCTAGATATAGAAAAGCCATTCGACAAAGTTTGGCACAAAGAACTAATCAGCAAAATGCGCAATATATTCCCTCATAACGTACTATATACATTAGTAAGATAAATATTCCACATTAAGAAAAATCAAAACAGGCGTACCACAAGGATGGGTACTGGGACCGTTATTATACACTATCTATACAGCGGACATACCATCACCAAATGACGACGCCTCAATGATAGCCACATTTGCTGCTAACACTATAATACTTAGCGCACATAGACAAGTAAACACAGCAACATCCAAACTGCAACAACATCTGGATACTACCCTAAGGTGGTTTGAAAAGTGGAAAATAAAAATTAATAATACCAAAACAGTACATGTTATATATACAACTAGAACTAAATTCACACCATTTCGTATAACGATTGCCGGAGCTGACGTAAAAATTAAAAATGAAGTCAAATACCTAGGATTATATATTGACAACAAAGTCAACTGGAAATACCATATACTTAAAAAACGAGATCAAATCAACCTGAGGAGTAGTCAATTATATTGGCTGCTCAAATCAAAATTAACATTAGAAAACAAAATACTGATTTACAAAGCCATTATAAGACCAATCTGGACGTAAGGAGCACAAATTTGGGGAACGGCCAAAGAATCAAATACAGACATAATACAAAGAAAATAATCAAAATTCATTCGTATGATCACCAAGGCTGGGTGGTGTATAACTAACGATGATCTTCATCGTGATCTTAACATTCCAACAGTGAAAGAGGAGATTACAAAAATAAGTCGTATCTACCAGACGAATCTACCCACCACTCAAATGTTACAGAGTACAAGGCCAGTGGATCTGGTAGAATAAATTCTAAGCTATATACAACACATATGTCAATACCTCTTTCCTTTTCTTGTTTTCCACCTTTTTTTTTGTTGTTTATTTTTGTATTTTTTATTTTATTTCATTTATGTTTATTTTACCTTATTTTGTTCTATAATTGTATTAATTTAATTTAAATTTATATTATTTTTGTTACTATTTTGGTTTTTTCCCCTACATCTTTACAAAAATGAAAAACTTTTGTGATCTGCTCACATAAGTTAGCTATAACCCTAAAATAACGTTTAAACAATCTACTAATAATTTTAATAAAAAGTAAAGATAATATATATGTACACGAAATATGGGAAATAAAAAAAAATACAAAAAATAAATAAAAAGAGAACACAAATACAGTGCAAAAATGCACTCAAAACCGCCTGATGGTTGTTGAATTTAATATCAATTCTCAACCTATAATATTAAAAAAAAAATAAAAGTCGCCGAAGACGATGGCTCTATCACTCCAAATCATATGCTACTGGGATCCCCAAGTAGCTCAAAGCCGCTCAGTATAAGCATAGATGCAATCAGCCAACGTTGCCAATAAACGCAACTATATGCCGGTCGATTCTGCAGCGATGGGGGGAATATAGCCCGACAATCACCTGAAGAAGAAGTGGTTTAGCAAAACCCGCTGTCGAAAGTGGACACCGAAATAGCCATTAACGAAACTTTTCCACGAAATCATCGGCCAATGAGAAGGGTCAACAAGGCTAAATTCGCGGTAGAGAATATTGCCACTCGAGCCAGGGTCCACCGCACTTAGATCAGAACTGTAATCGACTGCATTATTTTCGTTTACGTTTGCTTTTGGTCACTAGGTTAGTATACTTCGTTGAAACGGAGCAAATGGAAATACGAAGAATAGTTTTAAGAGCAAACTGGCATACTCACCTTATAAGTTTATACATTAATAAAGTACTGTTAAATGTTAAAAATTTTAACTTGTTAACAAAGCGAATTTTTTTTACAGATATTAATATATATATTTTTTTTTTGGGGCACATTTCGTAGTTTCGTTTGATTATTTTTGAAAATATCCTGTTTTTACATGAAATAAGTGAAGCGAAGAAATAATAATAAAATAATAAATAATAAAAAGTTTTTCTTTATATTTAAAGATATTTGACATGAATTTATATTTAAAGATATTTGACATGAATGACCATGCGGACCACAGTGTGATTATCATCAATAAGAAAAGCTTTCCTCCCGATTCCAATCTGGAAGTCACATCGTCAAAGCTGCTTCTCAGCTGTTGCATTCGATGCCATCAATAATGTACCATCCAAATTAGATGCATTACTCTCATCGCCTAAACTCTCAGGTAAACAAAATTTGAGAGGGGGAAAAATGTTTGATTCAAATTCATTTGCAACACTTAGTAGCGATTCACACGATTGTGATATGAAGTTTTTCGTAGAATAAGTATCTGCATGCCAATATAAGAAAAACTCCATCTTTACTAAATGTAAATGCCAATAAAATAATCCAGATGATTCAAAGATTAAAAACAAATCACGGAGCCATAATCGGCATCACCAACATTAGAGGATTCATAGCTAAAATGGACAAAGTTAAGGAGGCCGAATTATACCTGTAGAAGGCAAATTTGCGGTGGACTTTACACAGGAAAAAACTACCAAGCTAAAATGAAGATTGGTAATGTCTCTCCAGAAGATTTAATGCACTATGTTTAATGAGCAAAGCATCAATGTAGAACCACATGATCCATCAACACATATTGAATATTACCATTTCAGTTCTAAACTATTACCCAAGTCGAAATTGTTAAGAACTAACCACCTCAACAAGGAAGAAATCCAAGAATTAAAGAAAGCTTGCAACGAATTTGCAGAGAGCTTCCAAAAACCAGGTGATCCATTAACTTTCACCAACGAGGTTAAACATAAAATGGAGACAATCAATAACATCCCTATACCTACGAAATCATACCGGTACCCCTATATCCACAAACAAGAAGTAAAGTCCCAATTCGATTCATTGCTAAATCTATGCATAATTAGGCCAAGTTATTCCGCTTGGAGTTCTCCAGTTTGGATAGTACCCAAAAAATTGGACTCTAGGACTCCAAGAAAAGAAAATGGGGTCTAGTAATAGATAATAGGAAATTAAATGAAAGAAGAGTGTGCGGTCGGGGGAAAACCGTCAAGAACGCAGTTCCTTACGCCTTTTTATATGTAAATTACAATGATATTTTTGTGGCCTTAAACTTACTCTAATTTCTTGATGTGTAACTTAAAGTTACAATTCGGAGAATTGCGCGATTGTTCATTTTTGTGATCCTTTACTTTACTTATGTAATGCCCTTTCTTACGGTTTCTACTTGGCAACTTCTATTGCAAGCCAGTCAACTTTTTAAATCTCATCATATTGTAACATATTAATTAATGGCTTATGGTAACTATAATATGCCACGTATGCTTGAGATTCAATTTTGTCCAAGTATTGTCAATGGTAGTACAGTAATTTGTTACGTATTGCGCTGGATCATTATTCATATGTAAATCAAATGTATCTTCTTCCAATTCTTTATTATTGAAGTTGGCGTTGTAGTCTCCAGCCGATATAAGTGGAAAATTTTGTTTAAGTAACTTACAACCTCCCTTGGTATATTCAACAATGATCGATGAATGAATAATATAATATCATCAGTCTTTTGATTTGGGGATATATGAATAGCTATACAGTTAACTATTGCAAAATCGTTTCCTCTTTTACAAATTACTAAACAAGTACCACCAACTGATGAGTGGTTAGTACTCAAATCATTAATGTTGACCAAAGGGGTTTCCATATTTTCTTGACAAATATGGGCCGCGTCTTCACTTCTACGATATATTGCGACACCACCTGAACGAACATTTTGACGTTTATAATAAGAAATGCAATTGAAATTAGGAATGGCAATTTATTCTTTATATCTTATACATGTTTCGAAAAGTAATAGTAGGTTCGAGTTTTTAGTAAATGGATCTAAGAAATCTAAGGTATGTCTTTTCAAACTTTGGCAATTAACAATTATTAATGAAAAACCCCTTTTTTTACAAATCATATCCAGGATAATTATGTGCTGGTTTGCAACGTGTTTAACGATCATCTTTGAAATTATTGTAGCAATTTCTATGTTGATCTAGCTTGCTTGCGATTATGATAAAATTTAAATTTCGTTGGATCATCTTGGGGTGTTACAATATACAAGTTTTCGTATGTGTTACTCGAGATAGCGCAACGTAAACAAGTTCTTACAAATAATATTTGCTGTACTCGTAAACTATTTCACTAAAATTTCCGCCTTGAGATTTATGTATGATAATAGCGCAAGTTGAAACTAAAGGAAAATGCTTTCGAGTAGCAATAATTTTCTTATGTGATGCCAATGGAATGTTCACAGATCGTAGTTCAATAGGCACAGAAAGACTACTAACTCCACTTTGTACAGCTAACTGAGCAGCTTTTTTTGCTTTTTTTCAAACCAATCGTTGTTGAACCACAAAATTCCAACCAATCTCTAAACTAACTGCAATGTTGTTTGTATCAAAATCTAAATGCACATCATCTGATACATCAACATTTGTTGTGATGAGATAAAACATTCCTTTTACTAACATAATTTCGTATGATAAACCACCAGTATATATAACTAAGCTTATTCTAAAATTCGCACTTTGTTCATGATTTTTAGATCCTGTAATTGAATCTGTGGCTGTAGAGAGTAGAGTGGCTTATTTCATCGATGATTGATACTTGTACATATCTAAAAAGAGATCTATACAAATGCGCTATTTCAGATGGCAGAGGCAATAGATTTGAAATTGAAATTCTAAGTGCAGAACGACAAGTAAGCTTCACCATTGGTAGCGCAAGTTATATAAGCATTACAATAGCCGTCTGCGACAGTAAATCTGTTATAAATTTCCATTATGAGTAATGACAAAATTTTTACCAGCGCCTGCACCAGTGAAAAAAATTTTTAAAGGTGCTTGGTGTGGAGTTTGATAATGTTAAATAATACGCAACAATAAACGAAACCCGCAAAAAAAAGATAAGGAAAACAATGTGTGAGTGTTCTTAGCACTCACGAGATCATGTAAAATATCATTACATCGAAACCAAAGATGTTTCACAACAAAACGTCGTCACCTCCACTACCTGCCTTCCCTTGCCGAAAAAATTGTGTATTTCCTGAACAACAATATTATGTTCGAAAATGCAAACTTATAGCTCACCTTCCTTTAGATTTGCTATTGCATTATAATTTATAATTTATATGAGAACCTGTCCGAATCGAACAGGCTTATATATGAATAATTTCATTTTTGGAAGCATATCACAATTCATAATTGAGGCACATAACGTATATATTGATACAAAATATAAGAGCCAAGCCTCAGCGACATGCATGCCAATTGATATGCAAGATTGGCTTTCAGCATGGTACACACACAAATGTAATGAAACTCGCTCTCTCTCTCTCTCTTCGGAAAGGGAAACGCTTGAAATTGCGGGCAGTTCTCTTGCTGTTATTACCTTTGTTGTTGTTGCTGCTATGTTTTGCGCTCTCTGCATGGGCACAACGAGTTTCTCCGGATACCTTTCGGTCTCCAAAATGCCGCAGCTACATTCCAACGCGTCATGGACAATGTCTTAAAAGACCTAATCGGTTACAGCTGTCTTGTCTACCTTGATGACCTTATCGTCTTTTCCACTTCGATCCAAGACCATATGATCAAGCTAAGGAAAGTGTTCGAATGATTAAGATCATTAAATCTCAAGATCCAATTGGATAAATCAGAATTTCTCAGAAAGAAAAACGATGTCTTAAGCCACGTAATAACTGCGGAGGGCATTAAACCAAACCCGAACAAAATTGAAGCTATTCAAAAGTTACCTACAACTAAATAAATAAAATAATTTTTCGGACTCATGGCTTACTATAGGAAATTTGTGGGTTTCGCTAAACTTAGTAAGCCTCTTACATAAGGCTCAAAAGCTGGCAACAAAATTGAACTAACTAGAATAGAAAAAAATACGTCGTCACATTTGAAATGTGCAAGAACCTCCTTTGCAACGACCCCATTTTACAACACCCTGAATTTTCAAAACCATTCATTATCAAAACAGACGCAAGCATTTTTGCAAGCCGTAACCTCACAGATACGAAAGTAAATTACTCCACTACAGAAAAAGAATTACTAGCTATCGTTTGGGCAACGAAATACTACCGACCTTTTCTATTTGGCGTCAAACTTAACATCATAACGGACCATAAACCTCATGACCCTAAAGAAGCCTAACTCAAAATTGATTCGTTGGAGACTCAAGCTAGCAGAGTTCGACTTAGATGTAATATATAAATTAAACGCCAACGCAAACGCATTAACCATAATTAAAGTAGACATTAATATCAACGACACTTCTGGAACCACAATTCATTCTGCCAATGAAAATCACGACGATGGTGTCTCCATTTCAGAAAGACCCCTAAACGAGTACAATTTACAATTTATTTTAAAAGAGTATGCAAATCCAAGTCTGAAGGTTGAAGATCCGTTCAAAAATAAGATAAAACACATAATATGTGAACCAAGTTTCGATGAATACAAAATCCGCAAAATACTAGAGAAATTCCTTAAACATAAGAAAGTTTTAGCCATAACCAAAACCGACGAAATTTTCAATATAATCCAAAAATTGTATTCCCAATTTTTTGCCGGATCTAAAATATTTAAAATTATACGCTGCACACACAGAGTACAAGATATTACTGCCTCTGACCAACATGACGAAATAATATGAAACTCTCACTCGAATAACAACCAGCAACCGAGATTATTTTTTCCCACATATGAAGAATAAACTATAAACAATAAATTTAGACACAATAAACACAAACAATAAATAATTGTACAACCTACTAAACACTCAAATATGACAGACAACCATAAAACATAATAAATCAGGTAACAGAAACACCCGAAAGACCGCTAGATATTCTCCACTTAGATATCTATGCTATCAACAACGAAAAAATCATTACAATTATAGATAAATTTTCAAAGTTCGCAGCAGGCTACACACTACTAGCTGGAGATAGTCTAAATATCATCAAGATATTGAAAAACTTCCTCACTAATTTCAGTACCCCAAAAAATCATACATGGGCAAAGAACCGAATTCTCCACCAACATTTTCAAAGATTTCTGAAAACAATACAATATTACAGTACATGTCACATCCTTTCAATAATAATCTAGTAATTTCCCTGTGGAAATTACATTATTAACAGAAATCTATATAATTATACTCAAAAAAAAATAAATAAATAATGACATTTTCTCTGAAACCCTAATAACATACAACAATGCTATATACACTTCAACTAAATTAACCCCATACGAATTATTTCATGGTAGAACCCATATATTCAATAGAACAATAGAGTTTTAAAATGAGCACGAATACCTAAAAAAGCTTAACGAGTACCAGCAAAACCTATATCCAAGTATTAAATAAGACTAGAAAAACTCGTCATAACAGAACAGAAAAATTTAATAAAACCAGGTCGGAATCTCAACCCTTACAGCAAGATGATACAACTTTCCGAAAAGAAAACAGAAGCAATAAACTGACACCTCGATTCTCCCAGCATAAAGTCCTAAAAGATAGTAAAATTACGCTAACAACCATTAAAGGTCAAAAAGTTCATAAATCCAAAATAAGAGAAACCAAAATTAAAAATTATAACACTCAAAAATAATAATCCTATTCCCCAAGCCATCGCACTTCACGAATTGTTCATTAAACATCAAACTTTAAGCCAATTGCTTTCAGGACTGAAAAAAATAAAACAATTACAGGTTATACAAAATTATAGGTATATAACGAACTAATGTATGCACATAATAGTAATATAGTAATAAAAAAGTAATAGTAATAAAATAATTGCATTTTTTGTAACCAACCTTCTGGTATGGAACACGTGGAATAGAGACACGGCGACGCGATCGGCACATTTGGCTTTCCGCACAACCAGAATTGTGTCGCCAGAACATCTGGCATTTGCAAATTCGTAACTTTAACCAAATTACAAAAGCACAAAATGTACGTAGAAATAAGAATGAAGGAATATATTATTTAGGTGGCAGTTGAGCTAAATATAAGAATGAATACACAGTAGACAACAACCACTCAACAGAGCCACTCGTGTGTCATTTTCTGGATAGTTAACTCGCGGCTTCCATCATATCGGAGTCGTTCGAAATTAATCAATCTTCCTACTTTATGTAGTGTAGGACACTCTTGGAAGTGACCTTAATGCATAATTTTATCTATGGTAATATTAACTCACCTTTCTTACTGAGTTCGATTAATATCAATGTACCTGTTCCATTTACTAATCAGTACATACTTATTAGCCTCGCCTTGTGTAGAACTTCTTACTTACAACATGATCCCTTCTATGTCTGATGTAAATCTTTAAACACTCCCACTCCCACAACAGCTCCGATCTCTATCAAAATTTTAAAAGCTAAATTATTACAGACGTTGAACTAATTTTAAATTATTATTGTTTGGTTAATTTTCTATATTTCAATTTTTATTTGGAAATGGCAGATGATGTTTTGTCTGTAGCCATGTAGAACGTAGACATTCGGGTGTGTGCCAGAAATCTCTTTCTCACCAATTCCAACCCAATTGCAATCTCTTTTGATGGTTTTGAAATCTCCCATTTTTTGAGACGGTTTGGGTAAATTCGCGCTTATGTGAAGTTATTAAAAAAAAATAAATACGAGCAACTGTAGCCTATTGTATTCCTCGGCAATCTGAATTAAAAGAATTCAACATTTCAGTTGTTTAATTAAAATTTTAAATTAAATTAAAGCAAAACTGTACGATCAATCACAAAACAACCAATGCTTAATATGCCAACCTGCTCGATTAATTAATTAATTAATTAACTTATAAAGACTCAAATTTGTCTTTAATTTAAATTATTAAAATAAACTATAAATATTTAAAATAAAGCTGTGATGTTTTAAATTTGATTTAACAGTGCGTACAAAGTGATTAGATTAATCTAAAGTTTTAAGAATCTCATTGGTGAAAGTTGACATGTCCATATTTGTAAATGCACAAACGAGAAGAAGAAGAGCAAAATAAAAAGATATGGAAAACTGGAGCAGCTTTGCCCAGGAACAACCAGGAATTCCTTATTTAGTGTAAAAGTGGCGTTTTGATGCAGTAATTTCTTTAATGCCTTGGAGTCATACTTGAATTTTTTAGAACAGATTGTTGTCAATAAAGTAGACCGCTATGTTGAAAGATTCCACACCTGGGACAAGTGCCGGAACATAGTCATACAGGCCGCCAAATCTAACAACTGGAAGTTCACTCTAAGAGAAGACGTAACTAATAACTCGACCATAATTCTACAGATATATTGGTCTGATCCGTGACAAACGCCTAACTTGTTGTGCACCCATAAAGGTGATCGCAGCACAATGCTATCAATGGCTTAGGAAGCTAAAATAGCTCCTTTACCTTTTATATTAAATATCTATTGCCAACAAAAGAATAACCTAAATACAAATTGTGGCAACTGATTGCCGCTATGCCATTCAATTATAAGCCACCAGTAGCACCTACAATATCGCATAAACTACAGGCATGCACGAGCAATGCACTCGAAAGGATCACAGGTGTTCCTTGTTTCGGCAGAACCTCCATGTTCCACAGAGACTCCATGATGACGACGGTGATCCATAATTCACTCATACAGCAGTCGCTTCCCAGAAAGAAAGAAAGGCTTCTGATGCATTCCAACCCTCTGGCATAGATTCTAACTACGTCACTGTCACCCGCACCATTTCACTCTTCTCCACCTTAATACAATACATCGCTCTTACAATCATACACATATGTAATGGAGTTTTTTACGTGTAATAGTAATTATAAAGTATACAAAGTGTCATTATGAAACCGTGTGAAGTTAAAAGTTGTCACCATTGCCAATTTATCGTAAATGGCAACTTTGCCCAATCATATGGTGCAAGTGAAATGAAAATGAGAAACTTTTAACTCACAGTTGTGTTTATGAGAATAGCTGATTTATACGACGAGAAAAAAATTGGGCTCTCGCGAAACGGCGCATATAAGTTTAATCAAATATGAGTTTAGTATCCATACACGTTTTCGTGAGTACATAAAGAGATGATTTTCCTGATTTATGTAACATGCTTGACACCTGAGAAATTGTAACTGGGTGAATTATTCCGACTTTGACGGTAGAATTCTGCACAATTCCATTACTGCACAGACTCTTTCAGATTTTCCCTGAAAATTTCATCATAGTCGGTGATTCGGCTACGGAGTCTATAGAGACCATAGAAACCCACATACATACATATATAAATAGACTTTTATGTATATAGAAAGATTTTGAATAAACCCGAATATGTGATGAGAATTGTAAACGGTGTTAAACAATTTCTTATGTTCTTTTGTCCCACCTCATCCACGGTAGCCCATTGGAAGTGCACTATGGCTGCCACCCCAGAGGTCGGTTAAAATCCCACTGGAGGCAGGATTAATGGTCGTGGTCATTGGCATAACCTCCAACTTCCGGTAGGTGGCGTTTTTCCTTGGCAACGTCAGATGGCACTCCCATTACAAATGAATGGTAGTGGTAGGCTAATCAGCCACTCTATTTTTACAAAAACCGTTCGAATTACGTAAGAACCACAAGTTTTGCAATTTCAAAAAATGAAAGAAGCTTGTGGACACCCTATGAACGAGGAAATAAAAGTTGTTGTCCAACGAAACTCTAGAGATTCGCGTCGATTCGCTCGTGTGAATTCCGAAGTCATTGTATTTGCTGCGGAGGGAAAGCGTGGTTTTCCATTCGCAGAAGCAGCTGAAGACTCCGTCAACCGGCTATACGAAAATTTTAGCGTCAACAAAAGATGCTCAGCCAATAACAAACACCAAGTCATGCAGTACAAACATAGGCTGCTAAAAAACACAACCTGGATCTCAGCAGCAAAAAAACATGGCAACTCACCCAAAGAGCCGTCAGACGCTGTACACTTTGCTGTCTACAAAGGCAGCCGATTACATTGTTATCCCAGCTAACTTAGGCATTTATAAAATCAGACCTCCTAGAGCAGGTGAGATACAAGCGCAGGCTATGTTACGAAATGAATTAGGGAGTGCTGATTGACGTAAATTCGCCCTTGAGCTCAGCCAAAAATGCAAAGAGTGAGAACACTTCAACAACGTAAACTCGTATCCAACAGCCATATAGATACGCTCCAATTCGCGGTCCACAAAACACAATGATGTATGGCGTCCAAGATGCGGAAGCAATTACAGTTGGCTTGGGACTCGATTAGCGGCATTTAGTCTGGCTGACCATGCTGAGGCGAGTTAAAAGCAGAAGACCTAGCATGGTGCGTCTTGGATCAGAGTCCAAAAAAAGACGTCACCCCATAAGAGATTGATCCAGATCCGAAACTTTAAAATATAACAGAGGCACGGGTACCACCGAGTTGTTCCTGACTCTGCTTTTGAATTGCATGCCGAAAATGTAAATACATGTTGTGCTTCGTGCTAAATAATGCATGTTAATTTTGTGCTCTGTGGTTTAACTGATTTTACGCCTTAAATTTCGATCCTACATAGTTACTCCTATAAGAGCAAGTGTATAAATATATTATTTAGCTCTGCATTTCTTCCATGGATTTTGCAAGCAAAAGCTTTTGCATAATTAACTTTTTAAATTATTATTTATTGATTCTGTGTAAATTGTTTTTGCATTTTTTGCATACATAGTAATAATTCTCTTAAATATTTGGCGTGCTTTTGTTTTTGTAATACCCAAATGTTGTGTGCTAAGCTGTGAGTGTTTAAAGTTGTTACTCTTTTTAAAACTGTGTAAGTTGTTTTTGCATTTTCGCATACACAGTTTTAATTTTTTTAAATATCTGGAGTACATGCTTTTGTGTTTGCATTACTCAATTGTTGTGTATTACGCTGTAAGTTTTTAACGTTATTCTAAACATCTTTTTGCGCTCTATTATTGTTACTCTTTGGTTTTCACTATTTTGCGTTCTAACTCTTACTAAATATAATAATGTACTGCTGCGTAGCCAAGTGCTCTTCCAAGCCAATCACTGCAAAGTGCCGCGTGGTGTCGGCTATGTGATAACATTGTAACCTGCGCTGAAGTGAATGGCAGAATCGCCGGAAGAATCCGAACTGTCGGTCTGATGAAATTGATTTCCGTAAATCTGTTACGCTTTTACGATGAGGTTACAAAGATCTGTCCAAACCCTTTATAAAAAATAAAATAAAGTAAAATTGAATAAAAAATTCCAAGCTTATGACAAGTCTTTCAAGAATCTAAAATCCATCGATTTGTCGCCCATGCGAAAACGGCGTAACTCGCCCAAATCACTCATTTCTTTGGCATCTTTAAATCCAACAAACACTTCTAATCCTAACATACTCATACCCTACACCTAATTTTACTAAGCCCATAGCGCAGTTCGAACTACCGGTGCCTAGTCCAGCACCGGACGGTGCTTAATTACGGTAGCTTAATTTCTTATGCATCTGTCGTGCAGCGCAAGCAGGATGACATTGCGTCTAGTCTTCGAGCCTCGACAGGCCCTAAAATGCTTGTCGCTGTACCGCCCTTAAAAGCAATTCCCGGATGGATAAAAATATCATCAGCCTCTAACAAATAAGCACGCAAATTTAAACTAAAGCTAAGATTTAATTTAGAATTCAATACCTACAATGATATAGACGATTCAAAAAAATTTATGTAACAAGTTTAGAAACTAAGTTATGCATTATTTCATTTTTAGAGGTGGAAATTTCAGAGTTTAGAACATCAGGGCGAAGCAAAGTCTCAACGAAAACAATAATGTCAGAAATGAAAGAACTGTCAGAACAGAACTTCTAAGATAAAATGAAGAAAGTTTACACTTTAGCTTTGTAACATTTTGAAAATATAGTGTTAGTTTTTTGGAGTATTGGAAGAAACAGAAGATGAAGCTGAAGGAGTGACTGGTAAGGTAACCTGCAAAGGCCTAGTTTTTTTCCTAGGAATAAACTCATGGACCACCATATGGGCTGGCCAGAATTTAGCGTCACAAATGACAGAAAATACTTCCATAGAAAGCTTGAAAGAAGAGCCTTCTCTAGGGCTAGAAAAATTAAACTTATGAATATTAAGGGTTGCGTGATTTTGATGATATATAGCGTTCAATGTCGTCACAGGTTGTCTCCTTATCCAACCTGGAAATAAAATCATGTTTACGAGGATGCAGCAATGTACGTGGCAATGGAGTAGAGGCATCATTACACTGCGAAGAACTCTTAGGGGGAGGCAAAGTAGCGACTTTATTAGAAGTTGGAGCAGAAACTACAGTAGTAGGACAGGGAATAGAGGAAGATAAACAAGTAGTGTATGGAAAGTTGAAAGCGACAGAGGAAGAAATAGTAGAGGGGGTAATGGTAGAAGGAACTACTGGATTTGGTACGGAATGAGACGATTGGGTAGATATAGAAGAAAGTATAGAAGAATAAGTGGGTAAAGGTATGGAAGAAGGAGAACAAATTGGAGAAGTTGAAGTTGAAGTCACAGTATTAGGATATGGAATAGAGGAAGACGAACAAGTAGTGTGGGGAAAGTTGAAAGCAACAGATGAAGTAGTAGTAGAGGGGATAATGGTTGAATGAGCTATTGGAATTAGAGGGGAATGGGACGATTGGGCAGATATGGAAGAAAGTTCAGAAGAGTAAGTGGGTAAAGGTTGAGAAGCAGTAGAACAAGTTGGTGGGGAATGACAAGAAAGAGGTTAAGGAGACGAAAAAGGAATAAGTGGAGGTGTGGTAGGCGCAAAATTGTGAGGGTATAATAGCGGCAATTGTACTGCGTTAGCCGTTGGAGTTGAGTCAAAAGAGTACTCCATAAAGATTTTTACCCCAGCATCAAACTCTGAGGCGAGTTCAGTGAATAGTTTTTTAAGTTTGTGGTATTTATTTCGCATACGGTGGTACATCATTGAGAAGTACCCCTGGCGTTTGAAGCAAGTGGAGCAAGAGCACCTGATGCCACCAGATGCAGGTTTAACTCGAATGTTGACACTCTCAGCTTATTAGTTTTTATAAAAGACTTTCCAAGAGAGCAACGAGGAAACACAGTTATTCAAAAATAAAAACTACTTATCGAGTGCAAGAAGGAAACAGAAAATGGCTGTAATAGCAAAAACAATTTAAAGGGAGAACAAAGCAGGAAAAAAGAGATTGAACTCAATACACAGGAAAGCCAATTTTAAGTGTTGTACTTGCCAAAATAATTAAACAATGTTAAGCACAAAATGTATATGGGTGAAATAAGCTATACACCACAAATAAAGTCACTTACAATTAAAATACCGGAAATAATATAAATAAAATTAAAAATCGAAAACGACAATAGATAGATCAATTGCCAAATGCTAGTCAAACTGCGGAGCAGATGTCAAACACGTCTGTTAAGCACAAGGACAAGTTTGTTTGCCTCCGGCCACCCAAACGAACCTGGACAATAGTCACCAACGTCACCAATTCTACCAACTGCACGTTCACTCTAAGACAAGGCATCTGTCCTGTGTCTGCTATCTCAGTCTGATCCTTTACAATCGCCTAACGCGCGAAATGACATGAGTTAATAGCGATAACATTGTAATAAGGAGAATATAGGACCTCACAAGGTAAAACAGAAGTGATAGAATTACGTCGAATCCTAATGCTTCGAGTATCGAAGGAGAGGTTCGTATTTATTAATATGAACCAACCAACACTCTACAGATTCACACGAACAGTGCACACCACAAATTTTAGGTGTTAAATTTGGATGAAAAAAACTTGACGATGCCTTTTGTAATTCCTAAGGAATTTAGTTTGGAAAGAGAGGAAAATAAAAGAAAAGAGAGGAAAATAAAATTTCGTGGGAAGAAGTTTTTCAGTTAACACTAAGTTTTGACTGAATTATTATATAAGCTTCCGAAATTTATTTGATTTGATTTATTAATTTCGCTTCATCACATTGCACGAACTTAAAAGCCTCCAAAGGATGTGGAAGAAGTTTCCAAGTTTTTAGTGTATATATGTTTAAGTTATATATGCTTAATTTGCTAAACCAAGCATCTGTTTACCTTAACTTTCTCACACGCATCACAGAAATTATGACAAGAAGATTACCAAAAATCGCCGCTATCATAATGAACAACATAACGGAAGTCTTCATTAGCCACATAAGGCTATCGAACCAATAATCATTAGTACTGCTGTCACCGCTACCGCTATCCATGAGTGTCGTTGTAGCATTCAGAAGCGTTACCGCGGTGCTATAAAATGACGAATTCAGGTCGAAAGGCGCTATCACAGCCTCATGTAAAGCCAGCGCTTGCGGTGCCAATTCTGCCAGGCCACCGCCGCTCTTCATTGGGTCTGACATTATGTGTGTATCTGTCACTGCATGTTCTTGAGAGAGTGTTGATGTTGGCGTTGCCATTGTGGCTGCATTTGTTGATTGAAATAATGATGCTGACGCTGTGAACGCTGCTCTTGCGGTCAGCGTGACGGTCGAGTATATATGTCGTGTTAGATGAATTCGACGTTTCGTGAAGCCAGTGTTGTTAATAAAGCGACGTCTTTTAGGTGATCTCGTTGTTGTGAATGGAGTATTAGACATGACTCGTATTGCTGTTGTCACTGTTGGCGTAATTTTTGGCAGTTCAATTTTTGATATTGTTGTTGTTGGTTGAAATGATGTTTGTCTGTGTTGCTGTTTTTCTTGTTGTTGTTGCTGGAGTTGGCCTAGGTGTTGTTCATTCTTTTTTTTACGCATTTTTGTTAGAGTTTTTGTACTAGTTCTTCTTCTGCAACTACTGCATGCCCCTGTTGCTGGATTTGTTGTTCTTGTTTTCGTTGTCATTTGCTCAAATGTTTTTTCGTTTTATTTAGTATAACTTTTTATACTACTTTGGTGACGCCTTAAATTTGTTTTCTTTATTTTTTTTTTTCTTGTTTATTGTTTTTAACACTGCGATTGTACTTTTTGGCTTTTTAACACTTTTTAATATTCACTTTTAACACCTTTACTTAGTTTGTTTTTATTGAATTTAACTTTTGCTCACTTATTTTTTTTAACGATACTTTGATACTCTTTGAATTGTGTCTTTGTTGTGTGTCGTTGTAGGAAACAGAAATTGTTACTGCCATTCAAATATTCAGAATGCCGAAATAAAGTTGTGGCTTCCATAGCGGAAATTGATTTGAGGAACTATTCGACGTTTTCTTAACCAACGACAATGTAAACGGCGATGGCGACGTAACTCAGCCAACGCAGCCGATAACAATGCCGTCAATGCGACCAACGCAAGCTGCCAACGTTGATTTACTATCACTTTGCCTCCTTAATGTTGCTTGTGTGACGCTCTTTTATTTCAGCCATTCCTACTCACTTGGCGACTCTCGTCTTCGTGCTGTTGTAGTTGATAATACTGCAGCTGCTACTGATTCCGGGAAAGTGGCGACGCATGCTGCAGTCGGTTATGGATGTTCATGTTGACTATTTCAGTTACTTCCGTAGTTAACGGAAGCATCCCTTACCTTTTTATTTCATAATTGTTGGCGCTTTTTTTTTTTTTTTTTGTTTTTATCACCACTAACTTGATTCGTTGCGTTTGAAATTTTTTTACAAAATTAATTTTTTTGTTTTACTTTCATTCGTCTTTTTTTTCGCTTTATTTAAAAAAAAATAATATTTATTTTTGGGTGGACCATATCTTTTGTTTGTTCATATGTGCTTTTTGTTTATATATTTTTATATATTTATTGGGAAGTACTCGTCTTTCACGTCAGAATTTGTATATGTTTCATGTTCTTATTTTCGTGCCGTAAGAGGGTGTTGATCGAGGTTTTTGTGTTTTTAAGCTTATATAATATTATTTATATTTATTTATAATTTTATTGATTATTTGAAAATTTTTGAGAATGTTGTAGAATTGAAAATATAGCTAATATAATTTTGTAGCATAATATAATTTTGACTCATGCTCCATACATTATTACTTCGAACACCGCATAATAAAAAATAATGCACTATAAATTAATAAACAGCTTGATCCGTCTTAATGAAATGAAGTGTCGAACTATGCAGTGAATACCGCCCGAGTTTTTAAAATTTCAATTAACTACGTAGGTCTCGGCTACACTGAAAGAAATCGATATCAAAAGTATGAAAAATATTTTTATGGTTGGAATTTGTAATTACATTTGTAATTATCAATTTTGTTGTTTTTAGTTAAACCATATAAAATTTAAATATTTTAGTTATCCCAATAAAATTTCACCACAGTATTCTGAATAATTCCTGGTATACTATAAGGTTATTGGAATTTGCAGTGGCAAATTCTGTAAATTCGGGAAAAATAAAATTCCAGCTAATATCATATTTCGACGGCATGCGGGAATTGGGAAACTAACACGAGGCATTGGCCAACAGAACTCATAATCGGTATTACCTAATGCTTATGGTTTGTAATTGCTCTGGGTTGATGCAACACCCGCAAATTATATTGTGGTGAGTCACAGTCAATTTTAGGGACATAAGACCAGAATGGCGGACATCGCCAAAACACACAGATAGACATATAACACCTTTCAAAACCTATATAAAAATAAGCCATGTAAAGAAATTTGAACTTCAAGTATTCTTGGACAAAAGGCTTGAATACGGCTGACATACAAGAAATATTCTGAATAATTATTTTAATCAGTTTGTTAGAGAATATACATTTCTAACTTCGCACATTTAACGTGTTCTTTAATATCTTTTAATTTAAGTAATGAATTTTTTACCAACACTCCAATAAATTTTATTCACACGCTCAAGCTGACAAGCAAATAATTTGGAACGTTTTCATTAAGCGACATTAAATGGAAAAGGGCAGAATATGCTCAGTGTACCCTGTACTCGCAAAGATTTATAGACCAACAGCTGCTACAGCAATTTTAGAAAACGACACTCGTATCAAAAGTATTTATACGTATGCTATTTATTAAATTCATAATGTCACCATGTAGAGAATTCATTCAAATTATATATTTTTCTTTACAGAAAGAAAGAAATGATAAGTTTTATTTTCATGTTCATACAAGCTTTTCATTTCTTCCTTCAAGCAGTTTTTAGAAATTTTATTTAACAAACTGGCTAATCGTGGTCCATTTAAAATTCGCTCGAAATGCGAATTCGTTGGGTTTGGTTTTTTTTTTAATAGTGCCAACACAAAATTCTAATTAAATATGTTTTACAAGACACAATTATTTTGCCGCGTGAGCACACATTGTTTGTTATTAACACATAAATCGACAATTAAAAATATCCGTCGCAGTTAACCTAATCGGAAGGTATAAAACACAAAAAACCGACCGTGTCCAAATATAACCACAAATGCTGTGATCAACGCTCTTCGTATTTGTTCTGTTGTTCGATGTTACTGCTCTTCGTTGCTGTTGTTGTTGGCGTTGCTTTGGCGATGATGATCGACTATCAGATTTTCTTTAAATTGGCTCATTTCCAAGGAGAAAGATTTGCATCTGAAACGAGCAGAGGAAGACAAAGAGCGCAAATAAATGGTTGAGTGAGTAAAAATATGTAAGTCTTTTCAAAAAGAATAAAAAGGGAATACGACAATTTTTCATATAAATTTGCTGCTAATTAATAAGGCAAGTAAATATTGTATTAGCAAATAATTTTTTCGATAATTTATAAATTTGTCTATGTAAAAAAAATTATACACTTAAAATCCTTGTTATTTATTTTTTATTTTAATTAAATTTAAATTTCAAAACAAGTTAATGCAGTATAATGAAATTTTACAGAACATATTAAGCTAAGGCTTAAACAATATAGAACTAGGTACATCACAGTATCCACATTTGGACGATTATAATCAAATGTTACTGATTACATGTATTAGCACAACTTTTGAATAAATTACTTCATATTCCAGAGTCATTAATGACCTCCATATAAGGAATGTAATTAGACTCAGGGTATTTTACTGTAGCCAATATTATTTTCCATTAGAACCATTTTAATTGTGAGGCTTAGCGATGTTCCCATTACACATGAGTATTAATGGAAGGATTTATTATATAGGGTACACATATGAGCGCAAGTGAACTTTAATAATTATATTAATAATAACCATCTTAAGATGGTTAGTAATTCTTCAATGAAAACAATCAGAATATTTTTGTGCAATGGTTTTGTTGTTCGGAAAGAATTAATATGTCTCATTTTTATTTAATGTGGGTCAACTTAAAAGGCTTCATTGAATATATTAGTCTTTATTTATGCGGGTCTGTGGGTCTTGAAGCTATTCTTTTATTTTTATTTATTTTTTTATTTTTCGTTAGAAACCAAAAAGCAAAAAGAAAAACAACAATAAATGGTAAAGGAAAAAGCGGGAAAATTAAAAATAAAATAAACAAATTGCAACAATTTTAAATACCTTGAAAAACATTGGTCATGTGACTATGTGAGCGCGCTAGGTCTGTGTTAATGTCACGAAAATAATTTGAAAATATTAATATCAAAATTCGCTTATTTTTATTTAATTTTTCTATTCTGTTAGATGTTTCACATTGTGCGTGTTCGTTTGGCGTTATTAGCTGTTTATTAGATGTGTTTATTATAATAAAGATTTTGTATCAGAGTCGATTTAGTGTGTCTTGCGTCGCATCTACTTCGTGGCACACTTTATGTAAAATAACTTCCATCAATTTCTCGATTTCAAATCCCACAGTGCATGTATTAAACAAAATTTTTGTGTAAGATGGCAACGTTGTATTCAGTTCCTACGCTAAATGACAACCAATGCATTCACGACAGTTAGTTACTCCAGTCCAACTCTAATCAACTATTCGATTTTTGTGATGGAAATAAGTGTCCAGCAAAGAATTTGCTAGAATTTTGCGTTTCTAACCAAATTTCTTGTGTCGAAGCGTTAAAAATTGTACAGAAAGCCTTTAGTAAGTCGTGCCTATCAGAAACACAACCATACGAATGGTACAAGGCATTTAAATAGTGCAAGATTTGAAGACCGTTAATGGTTTCGACTGAGGAAAACATTGAAAAGACCAACAAAAAAAATATCGATATCATCGCCTGAGTGTTAGAGAGGTGGCTCATGAAGTGTAAATATCCCACTTTTTCGTGCATAATATTTTGAAAGTGCAAAACTGAGAAGTAGTAACAGTAGTAGTATTAGTAGTAGTATTAGTATTAGTAGTAGTAGTAGTAGTAGTATTAGTAGTAGTAGTACTACTATTACGGTGATCCGGCGACCCTCTGGAGTTGCATCCTCACGTACTATGTCACTGTAGACCGCATTCAGCAGCGCGACAATATCGTTACAACAGCATCTAGAACAGGTTTGTGCGGACTCCACATCAATGATAACAACTACACGGTGGGTATCACACGTGGAGACATGGCGCCGCTCAGGCCAGACATCGAAGTCAAAATAATTCGCCCGTTTTGAGAACCGCCTGGTAGCGTTTGACTCTTCAAAAGAAACTCACAAAATACCGCCCGATGGCTTATTTTCTAAAGGGTCCAAGCGTACAGAGTTGGGTACCTGAGAGTAGCTGTACGCAACACAACAAATTTGCAGGGCTAAACATCTGCACATCTCATTCTTCATACTTAGCAGGCAGACCGCCGGTCACTCCTCAGAACCCTATTGCGGCATGTAGTTCGGTATTATTTAAAGAAATTGTTAAGCATTTTGCCAGTTAATTTAAAAACTCCTTCCGAGCATTAAGCATATTTGTAATGCACTCGGTCCTGCTTTGTTTACTTTGACTTTTGGAAACATATTTTCAATTTCATGTACTTCAAACAGTTTATCCAAATTTTCATTAGTATACAAAATTGGAACAAAGTGGTTTTCAATACGGTTTAGATATATCGCGCGAAGTCCTCATATGTTATATGTGTACCTCGTTGATAGGACGTACCCCTAATTTCCTTGGCTAGCATGAACCAATCTTTGCTGTTTGTCGAGCGCCGAAGATGATGATTTGCTAACTTGATCGAAGCCTCCCAGAAGCCACCGAAGCCTGCTGCGATCTCGGAGGAATAAAGCGAAAATTTATTCCCTCATTGAGATAATGCTTGTCCACCTCATTTTGATGCTCCTCATTCAACATCAATCGAGACGTTCCTTTAGTTTATTCCTGGCGCCAACGAAATTTGTCGCGTTGTCCGCCCAAATTACCCGAGGCCGTCCACGCAAGCTTACGAAGCGTCTCAACGCCGCCAAGAACAAATAAGTTGCCAAATCCTTAATCAGCTCCAAATGCACAGCTTTCGTAGCGAAGCATACGAATAGACATATGTAACACGTTACCGGCTGCCTATTGCTCATATCCGACTTGTAAAGGTAGGGCTCACAAAAATCCACCCCGTGTTGTGTAAAACGGAGGCTGGGGCCTTACGCGCTCTGCTGGCAAACTGCCCATTATATGCTGCATCAACGCCGGTTTTGCCATAGCCTTCAGTCCGCCAATGGGCCAAAACTTCATGCGGATGCTCGCCAGCAAAAACTGTGATCCATCATGAAATAGCCTCTGATGATAATTAACTATAATGGTCTTTGTCACTGGGTGATCTATCGGCAGTACTATAGGATGCTTTTCATTGAAACTCAAAGTTGCATTTTCCAATCGACCACCCACCCGCAATACTCCAGCTTTGTCAATAAACGGGTTTAGAGATACGATTTTGATAGAGCGACCGATTTTCCCTTTAGCCTCCAATTCGCCGTAGTCAAGCTGCATAGATGCCCTTTGTACCATCCGAATTAGTACATTGGTTTCAGATAGACTCTTCCACTGAGAGCTTAGACGATGACAATCGGTGCGTCTTTGAATTTAGGAAGCGACACACGTAAGCGTATACCCTTTTCGTCGATCGAGGGGAATGAATGCTGCTGACTGTATTCAATTATGAACGTAATTGATTCCAAGTACAGTGTAAAGACTGTGGCCCACTTTCATCCCACGCCAAAGCGACTGAAGAAACACCTTTTCTTTCAAAACGACTGGGCCTATTAGTCCAAATGGGTCATAAATCATTGCCACGGCAGCCAACTCTTGGCGTCTGGTGACACGATCGGGAACAGCAATTGAAGACAACGACAACAGAAAATGATCCTCTTTTGGGTCCCATATCAATCCGAGAGTTTTTGTGCAATCACTGCCATCACTGAATGCTATCGCTTGCATATTCTTCAACTGCTTGCAAGACCCGCTCATTATTTGAACACCACTCTCTGAGCACGAACTTTCCTCGTAAAAGCAGCGCTTTTGTTTGCAATATGATTTCTAGAACTTCATCTTCCGTACTTCTGCCCGAGATGAGATCGTCAACATAGAAGTCGCGCAATACTATCTTCGAGCCAAGAGCGAAGTCATATGCTTCATCCATAGCTGCCTTCCGCATCGACCGAATGGCCAAAAATGCCGCTGGCTTTGTACCATAGGTCACGGTGTCCAATCGATAAATTTGTAATGCGTTGTGAGGATGCTCCCGCACTGCAACAAACAATCGGGCTCTTCCATCTGCACACTGCGATACATCTTGCATATGTCCGCCGTTATGGCAATCCTGTGCGATCGAAAGCGCAGAAGAGTCTCAACTAACTTCGGCTGTATTACGGGACCTGCTATCAGCATAACGTTCAGTGAATAACCTGTAGGCGTTGTGGCTGACGGGTCAAATATACACGCAATTTCGTCGTACTGCTGTCAGCTTTCAAAACGCATAGATGCGGTGAGAAATAAGATGCTATGTCAGTTGGAACCGAGTTAATCAACGTCATGTGCTTAAGGTCGCTATATTCTTCAATGAATTCCGAATATTCTTGCTTCAGTTGAGGCTGTTTAACGAATTTTGTCTCTAATGTTGTCAGCCGATTTACTGCTCGTGTGTACGAATCGCCTAGAGCACTCAAGTCACCCTTTATTGGCAACCGGACGGCAAATTCGCCAGTATCCAATCGGCGAAAACTGTTCACGAAATACTTCTCGCAATCTAAGTCTTCCTTCGATCTCTTGATGCCCAGTTGAGTGTGACCATCCACCTTCCAAAAGCGCTTCACAAGGTCGTGTAAAACAGAATCAGAATTCTGATCCAACGAATCGGCACGGGCAATTTTGCTTCAGGTTGATTAGAAATGATTGTAGGAACGACGACAGCTGAAAAAGAGGTACTGAAAATTCCATTGGCTGATTGCAATGATATCATAATGTTCTCTTTCCCAATTATGTTCGACTGACCGAAGCGCGAAATAATAGTTTTGGATTTGCCTTTTCTGACTGTCAACCGATTAGCTAGGTACTCTGTTACGCAATGAAGTTGCGAAGCGGAGTCAAGCAATGATCTGCATGGAAACAAAATTCCATTGCGACCTTTGACCATGACCACAGCAGTGACGAGAATAGTGACAGTATTCGTGTCATGGTTGCTGCTGAGCAATGTAGGAGGCGTTGAGTCAATGACAAGAGCGCTTTTAGCTTCGGGGCCAACCGGGCTCTCAATTCTTTCTAGAACCTGCTGATTAAAATGTAGCAATGAATGGTGCTTGGCAGAACATGACCTGCCGCAACTTGACTTGCAGTCTTTTACGAGATGGCCTTTGCCCCAGCAATTGATGCATAACTTCAGCCTTTTGGTCTCTTTGAGACGATGGCGATACATTTTTAAATAGTGGACAAATTACGATGGCATGATCGGCCTGACAAAATACGGATCGCCTATTAGAAGTTGTGGCTACGAACGATTTTTTAGCTGATAATTTTTTAGAATTCACCTGGCTGCCTCGCGTACGTGTTGCCAAGGCCAATTCCACATTCTCCAACATCCGGGCTCGGCGCTCGAAGAAAGTTATCTTTAATTCCCATGACGGTAGACTATGTACAGGCAATTCCTCTTCCCACTCGGCCTGCGTAGCGCCATCTGCCTTCTTGCCAATCAAATGGATGAGAAATCCGTTGAGTATTTCCTCTTTCGTCGCGCTTCTCTTGTCAATAATTTCTCGCAAGTCAACTGCCGAATTCTCAGCCATGCCTGAAATTGAATGCCTTTAATATTAAATCGCCTTTTCAATAAAGTTACCGCTTTTTCATAATTTTCGTGACAAATCAAGACCGAATTGCATCCAGAGATGTGCTAGTCAAACTCAATCTGAAACGCTGCAACTTTCCGATGCAGCTTAAAGTTGGCTCCTTTTCAACAGTGACGTGGAACAATGACCAAAAACCTGACCAGTCAGTGACTGCACCACTGAACACAGGCAGTTTTAATGCCGGCAAACGCGTCCTAACTGCTGACATGCCAGAGGCTACCAAATGTTCAACACAAGTAGACGTGGGAAAATCTTGCATGGATCGCACGCCTAAATATCTGGTCATGGAAGCCTTTGCCATGATGAATGCTTCCATGAATCCGATTCGAGCATTTATTTATCTCACCTACGCAGAGGTACGTTTGGTTGTCTTCGAAATGAGACTGCAACTCCTCGAGCTGTTCCTATTTGACGGGTATGATGGACTCATCCAAGTCCCGTAGTTTGCTTTCAGCTGCTGCATCAAGCGTGCATTGTATTTGGTTTAAAAACCACTGCTCCGCTTAAGGTATTCACAATTCTTATCTACTACTATCTACATTGTGACTTCAATATTCAAACTGCACAAATTAGCAAATTGCAAACGAGCGATTTATGGAGAGAAGAAGAACATACACAAGTGCAACTGTTGCGACGAGCGGTGATGATTAGCCGATAAGCGATGATGATGTAGCAGACGTACAACAACAATGCGAGCCAATTCGCACGAGTGTTGTTGTTGTTGTCGCCAAAGATCGAAGCGAGACAAAAGGTCAATGCAGAGCAATAACGCACTTTACCGTTGCTGCTTGCATAAAGAGTATGCTGAAAAAGAAATAAATTTGCAAATTAAACGCGAAATAATGAGATTAACGATTAAATCTCAGATATTTGCTTCAATAGTTTTGCCAATATCACATCGGGGTCACCAATGTTTTGGGGACAGCAAGCGCCAAGAAATGATTGAGTTACTAAGAAAAACAAAACGCGCCGAAATGCGTGTGTATGGCTTGACAATTTACGAACAAGTGTAATGAATTTTAACAAAAGAGAGTACAACAGAGTTGGTATTTTTAGAACAACAAGAATGTAAAATAATTTTGTTTAAATTGCTAGCCTCTTTATTTACGTTACAAGACATAGCGGTTGAGTTTGTTTGTGGAATTGATTCCAATTAGCTAGGTTCGTTTTAAATATGGATTTGTGCTTTGTTTGTTTACTGTTGAATGTATTGAACATTGTTATTTGAATCGTCCACTCAATATGAGTAAAGGTGTTGTGAGTGATGTAGTGGGTGGGAGACTTGTCTTTCAAAAGAATGAAATTAGAGTTATTGAGAACTTAGTATGTGTTTTGCCACTAATATTGGTACGAGGGGAGCCCCATTGGGTTCCATAACTGTGAAATCACCTAAAATCACCTAAACCTGAGCAAGATTGGTGGTGGAGTACGTTATCTAGGCCAGTCTCTGTGAATGTATGATTTGGGGGAATGTAAGCTGATATGATCTTTATTTTCTTATTAGATTTAACTTCTATGCCAACAGCATCGAAATCGATTGCGTCAATTCTGTTATTTGTAATGAATTGTGAACAAGAATTGCTGACCCGCCATATGAAGTTGAATTGTTATTTGAAAATAGAATACATTTAATGGGTAAAGGAGTGTATTTTATGTCATGAATATAGGTTTCTTGAAAGGCAATAATGTGGGGCTTATATTTTTTGATAAGAAGTTCACGGTAGTTGTTGTTGTAGCCACGGATATTCTTTTGAATAATTTTTAAAGCCATTTTATAAATAAGAAAAGAGAATATTAAGAGGATTTTTTTTTGTACATAAGTGGAAGTTATAAATATATACATATGTAAGTGTGATAGTTCACACTGTTTCGAACCACAGGGATTTTGAATGTAGTTTTCCAATAATCCGCCAGTGATTGATTAAGCCACGATCCTTTTCTCACCCGTTGGGGGTGGAGAAGAGAAAATCGCTCGATCAATCCCTGGGGGACTAGATTGGAATTAGTGCCGTTTTTTTTTATTGAGTTAGTATATACGCAATTACCACATACTGATCTAATAAGAGGCAGGCCCAAGTGCCATCAAAATTCACCCAGTCCCGTGGACTGGGCTCAGCTGATCTTAATTGCTAATTTCTTTGGTTATCATGCGATACAAAAGCTAATGCCTACGTACTAAATATTTGGCTACAGATAAAAACATCATCAGCCTATAACATCATCAGCATGCAAGGTTAAACTAAAGCTAAGATTCAATTTAGAATTCAATACCTACAATGACATAGACTATTCAAACAAGGAGAAAAAATGCAGGTTAGAAGGCAAGTTATGCCTTAATTGAACGATGCTAACAATTTAGTTTTTATAACATAAGAAGAGGTGGGGGAGCAGCATACGCAAAGTGGGTATTTAAAGATTTGTATAAGATTTGTATATGGATCATGTTGCAAATAAAAAGCACTTTAAAACGGAGGACTAGTAGGAATTAGTTATTACAATTAGCTTACGTTGTAAAATTAATCGGAACTGTCTTGTGTTAGTGGATAATTTTTAACATTCTTCTTTTTGATTTTGGGTTCATCTGATAATTTCGGTTTGGATTTGAGTTGCTGTCGGGGTCCTCAAGGCGTTATCAACGAGTGATCGGTCTGCCAAATCAGACAGTTGGCAACGCACTGCCTCAGCTGGTTAGGACAACCAACCAAGTTGATTTAGAAGAACGAGAGCAGCCGCATCAGCAGTGAAAACGATAAAACTCAACGCCTTATAATTCAATTCGCAAAAATGTTGCAAAGGCCCGGCTTAAACAGTTGCCTAAAGATTCTTTTGGGGGTATTTCTAGATAGTATTATTTTTAGTAATTGATGAAGGGCTATTTTGGAAGAATAGAGTAGGGCTTATCTGGGATTGGAAATCAATATCTTCATACGAAATTATTTTTCTATCTGATGATGAATTTTCTTGTTTAGAGCTGATTGGTTTGTGTGTTGCTGGCGGTGCTTGCCTGGTTTGGATGTTTGTCGATTTGTTGATTGGTGACTTTTCAGTAAAGATCTCTGTTTCTGTTTCTGTTTCTGTTTCTACCTTGTTTAGTACTTTAATTGCCTTTATTTCTTGCTATTTAATAAACAGAGGGCATTTTTTGTTTAGTGAGGTATGTGATAAGCCTTGTATTCCTTTTTATCGGCAATTAATTAATTATTAATTAAATTAATGTCTGTTTTCATGTTCTCTGTGGTTATCGGGAATGGGGGGATCACCTATGTTTACATTTTCTTTTCTCAATTACTTTATTGTAAGTTTTTTTTTATCTATTGGGTTTAACAGGCTGCACTTCAGAAATTTTATTTCTGTTCTCTTTTGAACTTAATTGTTTACTTCAATAGAGCTGATAAGGAATGTTTGTCGAGTAAGCGTTTGAGTATGACCGATCGCGACAGAGACTGTAATTTTAAATTATTATACTGTATATTCCCTAAACTTTTTCAAGTGTTCCTTGTTAAATGTCTTATAGCATTTAAATACTTTTGACAATCCTTGGTCGTGGGTGGTTGTAAAGCAGCTGTTACATTTGTCTGTACACTGAGGAACAGACACTTGGTCCCGTCTCGTAAATCCACTTGGCGGTAGTGGTTAGATTGGGTGTCACATGCTGACCAAAGAAACTGGTAATAAGACCCATTGAGTCCAGTGTACTATATAACTGGGAAAAACTTTTATACCACTTGGACACGCTCAATGTGAAATCAGTGTGTGGTCACTTCAGACCTTCTCTATGGAAAAAAAAAAATGAAAAAAGCTTAAAAAGCCTACGAACGAAGCATTGGCCTTGATATTGAATGATGCATTCACAAAAGTCAAAAATTCTGACAGAAACGTTTTAGAGGCATCAATATAATTTTATTAAAAAATGCCTTGTGTGAAGATGGTGCGATGTGTTTGATTAAATTGTAAGTATACACACCGTGTCAAAATAATAGTCGCTCACGAAAATTGCTAATTTATTGTGTAAATTAAGTAATTTACCTTTAAAGTGGTATTCAAAACTCTTACTCTTATAATTGACTCGAAATGAAAACCTTTGCTAAACTATTGCTATGAAAAATGATATCCGTGAGGGTTATGAATTACTTTATTATTGAGATATTCATCACTTCATACAAAATATGTAACTGCAAGATGTTCCTTGAACATAGGCTATTGAATAATGTAATAATGTAATGTATTATCCCTGAATGGTGTATACTTTTTCATTAAGATTTTCAGAAAAAAAAAATACTTATAAAATTTTCGGACCCGTGTTTTCTGAGACCGGGATTGGGTGCCATACCTACTTTTTTCTAGAGCGTTGCCTAGTGGTATGTAGGAGCTAACGCAAAAAACTTTATTTTTGAGTTTATGCCAAAAAAAAAGATCTGAAATTACTCATAGTACATTGAAATTAGAAACAGATTATTTCAAAGAACAAATGCTGGGAATAAAAATTCACTATATTACCTATCTAGGTAATCTATCTATCTTACGTCTAGATTCTAGAACGGAAACGGGTACCGGTGCAGCGATTTTGGGATCAATCAATCAACGGGAAAATGGACGACTGTCTTTCAAAAGAGATCCACGACATAGATATCTGTGCGCGCAATCTATCTATATTATATATATCTATATTCTCCGATAATCATGCGCCGATCGAGGCTCATACGTCCTGGTACCTAGTCATCTGGGCGTCGAGGAGTAATGGAGCTGCTGATGGCAAAAAATTATTCCTCCAAATTTCTCGGTCCTGGACCCTACATCGGTATTAGGTGGGCAACGGCGATATCGTGAATAGAGGAATGTTTCAGAAAATGGAGGAAGGATAACTCGCGCACTGCAATCGCTGGTAAAAGTCGGTTAGGAGAGTATAAGGAAATCGGTTATTGCGCGCTACTCAGCCATTGAACATTTTACGCGCAGTATCTATGCAATATCGTCAACAATCGAACTGTTTGACTTGATATTGAGAGGGGCTCCAGATACCACAAAATCACAGCCGGGAATTCCAAGGATAAGTTCTTGGCCCTCTTCTGTAGAACAAAATGCTCAATGTTCATAGGCCAACATGCCCTATGCAGACACAATGGTCGTGGATGCCTTGGCTAAGTTGCTGCAGGAAATATCGGAAAAAACAACACCACAATTGCTAATATTAGAGGATGGATACATCGTATTGAAAAACAGCTTGCCGACGAGAAAAGAGAAGTGGTACTTGACAGCGGCAGGATGGACTCTTAGACGCATGGAACAAAAATTGAACAAGAGCTACAAATGTCTAAGAGTCACTATCAACTCAGATATGCGATTCTCTAAAAACTTGCAACTGGACCTGATAGACACCAGAGCACATTTAAACAGCTCATGGATAGCGTTCCTTGGTATGAGAAGAGTGGCGGCCAGTATTAAGTAGCAATTTTGCTATGTAGAGAAATGTCAAAGGCTTTACTTAAATAATTTTCCATCCACCCAACAACACACCAAACTATGGTTCCATTTGGAGACGTCACTACCAATTGTAGTAGTGTATACGCTGAAGTTAAATTTGCAATACATCACCACTGCCTACTGAATGACCTTTGTCGGCAAGTTCTCGTTTAATGTTCTCGGCGAGTGGTGAAGGTCGCGAATAACAATCCTGTATACCCTTTCATCTTTTAACTGATACGAATGCAACGTAATATTCAGCAGCTCAAGATAGAATATAAAACGATGATAGGCATCACTTGTGGAGGGCAGGATTCTAGGACCGCCTTTAGGATATTCATGTATGATTCGGGATCGGTCACTGTGTCAAGGTTGGCTATCAAACCGTTAATGTTTGTGATGCCGACAGTGAAAATGGGTGGTGGCTTCGGAGATTTTTTATTTGTTATGAATCCTTGAATCAGCTATATTATTTATAATAGGAGTATGAGTAGGGTTCTCAGGCCGACTGGTCGAAGCAGTGGTTTCATTGGCGTTAACCGTTTCCAGAGAAGGAGTTTTGCTTTTATTGGTATACACTTCTTCAACAGAAAGCTCCATGGCAGAAGCGTCCGAATTGCTACTCAGTGGTTAAATCGATTTGCATAAAAAGTTGTTTACTGCTAACATTATAAATACTTGTCAATTTGGACGAACTTGGTTTAGCTTCTTTTTTTATACGATTACTTGATGAAGGCGCCAAAATCCACTCCACCAACGGGGCAGCAGTTTTGTTGGAAGAACCAGGCTATGTTTTTGGATGATAGTGGCACTGTGGTCCGCCTGGTCACTCATGTCATTTGTAACTAACTTATCGTCGTTATAAATTCGTTTTTTTGGTCTATCTCGTAAAAAGTCTGTTCGATAATTGTATGATTAGTTTTACCGTATTATGTTGGAAGGTCGTTGGTATTTCTATTGGAACGACTATCGAATTATTTTCGTATAATAAAACGCCCATTTTTATCAGTTTTAATTTATAAAAATCTATTTGATAAATTGTCGATTATTTTATATTTATTTGAGGTTTTATTATCTTGCATTTGGTATACCTTGTCCTATAGGAACTCAAGTTTTATGATTTGTCTATTGAAATGTATCTCGACGTTATTTTGCATAAGTTTTTTTTATTGGTTCTCTGTCTTTTATGGAACTATTCATGTTTGGGATGCGAAATGCATAGGCAACTTAATGTCCCTCTCGGTTGAGTACCTTAACAAGGTAAATTTAATCATTGTCGTTAATTGTTTGGTCCTTTTTCAAACTGCTGGACTCATTCCTAGAAAAGACTTAATTTATTTAGTATTTTAGGTACTTTTATATTTTGAATGGCGGATACTTTATATAGGATTTCCTTTATGCCTTGGGTGGTCAAGACATGACAGAGGAATTGCGTTTTTTTTATTTAGAAAGTCTCAATTACCTATTTGGACTTTTATTTTGCACTTTGTAACTCTTTAAATATTTTTTGATGCGTTCCTGGAGAGATGTACTGAACACTCGAATATCGTCTATATACACGACATAGTTTTTGTTGATATGTTCTTTAAGGACTTTCTTAATCAATCTTTGAAATGTACATGTGGCGTTTTTTAGCCCGAAAGGCATTCTGATGATTCAAAGCCTGATTCTGATCTACCTTCTTCTTTGACTATTATTTGATTAAATCCCTCTTCTAGATCGAAGGCGAGAAAGTACTGGTATCTGTAAGAGGGAATTTATTTATTTATGTAATCGCTACTTCGGGATAGGTAATTGTTGTTCCCTTTGTCGATTGCTACGATTTTTGTTACTATTGTAGTTTACTTTGTACCGTTAGCATGATCTTGCATAGATTTTCGGTGACGATCATGTTATTATTTAATGGTTTCCTGGGTAGCTAGTTTATGGATCTACGGTCGTCAACAAGTATTAACTGTGAATATCTGGTTATTATATTTTCTAGTTTCATATTATCGTCTGAGTTCGTTCTCACTATTCCGGCTATATTTTCCTAAAGTGTACATATTAAGTCTGTATCAACATATGTTGGTCGGAATCTAATAGATAACTTATCTTTTAGTTTGGACAAAGCATTCAAGTCATTCTTATCTCTTTGGAAAACAGAAAACAGTTCGTCTTGACTTCCGTCCATATTAGGGCCGTTTGCAATTCACAGGGGTCCTTACAGCATCACTACGTAGTTTTTCATTAACGACGATACTCGTTCCAAATGAACGAAATATCTCTTTGCACTACTTGTTGGGGTTGTAGTTTTTGTAACCCTTGGTTTATCTGAGTTATATTGAGTTTAACAGCGTTTGAGAGGAGCGCTTTGATTTTTATTCTTTTTTATATTTATTCTTTCACTCTCCTAATCTGCCTTCTTATTCGCTGTGTACAACTACCTCTTCCACCAAAAATCCTTATGTGTCATTTTGCTGAAGTGTAAACAACAACCTTTATTTATGCTCTTTATTTGTGTGATTTGAAGGAACCGTTGCTTTTTTGTTTATATTTAAAGATGGAAACATAAGGGGAACATAATCCATCAATAAAAATATAAGAGTACTGATTCCGGCCTTTTTGAAAGTGGTGGTGTTGACAAAAGCTGCAAAGAACACAAAGGGGTATGAGTAAAGTTTGATGACGCTGGCTTGGAGGCGTTATTAGACGAAGATTTATTCCAAACTTAAAAGGAGCTCGCTAAAATCTTGGGAGTTACTCAACAAGCAATTTCAAACTGTCTCACGGCCACAGTTATGGTGCAAAAACTAGGAAATTGGTCTCCATATGAACTCAAGCCAAGTGGCGTTTTTTGCATCGAATTGTGACGGGGGACGAAAAGTGGATCCCCTACGACAACCCAAAGTACAAAAAACTATATGGTAAGCCCGGTCCTGTATCAACTTCAACGGCCAAACCGAATATTCATGGCTAGAAGGTAATGCTGTCCATCTGGTGAGACCAGCTCGTAGTGATCGACTATGAGCTGATCCAGCCTAACGAAACCATCACTGGGGATCGTTACCAGCAACAATTGATGTAACTGAGCTGAATATAGAAGCTAAATGCCCCAAATATGCCAAAGGCACGACAAAGTGATTTTGCTTTACGACACCGATCGACCATATGTCGCAAAAGGCATTAAGTAAACTGTGAAGGCATTTCAATGGGATGTCTTACCACACACATCGTATTCAGCAGACATTGCTTCGTCCGACTACTACTTGTTTCGATCCATGACTCCTGGTCTTGCCGAGCAGCACTTCACTTCTTTCGAAGAACCCAAAAAAAAAAGCCGAGTTTTGGATAGCTTCAAAAGACAAGGAATTTTTTCTGGGAAAAGATCGTAGCTAATGCAGTATTATGAATAAAATGAATTGTACCAGTTGCTCGGAATAAAGCTTCAAAATCACTAAAAGGCTCTCTAAACTTATTTGTTTACCTAATACGTATGTTTGTTGAGAGTGAGTTTTCGCAACAGCGATATCAGTATTTTGTTTTATTAAAAAACATGTTATTTAATTAACTTTTTGCTCAAATGGTTCGACTATATTAGTTAATATCTGAACATATTAACTTCTGTGACTGCGAAATTTTATATCTGTATATTCATATATATTCATAATATTCATATATCTGTCTAGCAAAAGTGACCTTTATTTTCTGAAGACAATGTTAAGACTCACTTTATATTAGTTCTTGTGCTACTTACATATATACTATCTATGGAACTATATACTATCTATCTAAGGAAAAAGATTTGATTGATTTTTGCTTTGTATCTGCTCGCTATTTGGGTGTTCTGTTTTATCGTATCAGCATGTTTGCAAGTGCTTGTCTATTGATTTGGATTAGCAAGGTCTATAAAGTCTTTTGTTATCTGTTGCACCACGAGTTATGGAGTGGAAGATGAATTGTTATACGTAACTCGCAAGCCAAAGCACTGAACACTTATGAAATTATCTAAACAAAACACATGGAATTTTGATCTACAAAGAATTTATTTCTAAACCTTCTTGAGAATATTATTACATTAATATATCACCAATCTAAAAGAAATAATTTAGAGTCGTTTATATTTCGAAAACCCGTATTGAGATTTTAAGTACAATTTTTTAGTTTTCGCACAAAATAAAAATATATATAATAATATAATAATAATATTAAGTAAGATTAATCGATTGAGTTAAGAAATATTCAATTGAAAAACACTGATCAATAACCCTTTAAGGATTTGTTATTAATAACTCACCACACTCACCACAACATCAACAACCGCTCCAACAACGTTTGCATCAACAACAATTACTGCTTCAATTGCATTATCGGTTACCGCAACGACTTTAGCAACAACACTGCACACATCTCAGAGAAAACTAGTAGCACCCATATCCACCACAAACGGCAATATTAACTCTGATTGCCTTACAGTACTCCTTCACCATTAAAATTGCTACGCCAACTCTCCTGCACAAAGAGGAGATCTCGAAACCAAAAGGTTCGGCAATACAGACTGGAATTGATCGCTTCGTTTAGATTAAACGTAAACGCACTCCGCCAAAACCAACATTCTTCGTTTAATCTTGTGTCCAAAAAGTCAAGTGAATAATTAATATAAATTAAATAAGGAAAATCCCTTCGCTAAAACCTCAGTCAAAAATAAAATTAAAAATAAAAACTGGTAAAATTAAGCGCCATCCTTCGGTTCACCGCGTTGCGGCATCTGCTTTAAAAATGGTATAAATTCGGAATCTAAGCGACGTTTCAGGTGTTAGCAATTCTAACAGAGATGACTCAAATCTATCTGACTCCGAGTTGCGGCGGGTTCCTATTGATATTTCATGGTTACATGACAACTGTACATCAATTACGACAACAACATCAATGACAACGAGAAGTGTCTCCAATTATATAGTGACGCATTCAAGCGCCTTACCTGAAATGTGCTCATTCGTTGATTTGCAAAGTAAATTTTTGAAAGGCGCTGCCCCCGTGCCATCTGTTCTTTTAGAACGGTCCCGATTTGTACCACAACTTCGACTCCTTGTGCTCAGGTGTTCTGGCAGACGGCTGCGTCAAAAAGACCACCCAGTCGACTTTCCCATCGTGGTAGGGTAAAGATGAGGAAAAAGGGGTCAGCCCAAACCGTGGAATCTTCTATTTCTCTGGAAAGTCATGGCACATCATCAAATCGCTTTGATTTGCTATCTGACGCTGGGAATGAGGATGACACCACTAAAACACTTGCCGAAGCCTAGAAAATGGTTCTTGACGCTGATGATTTGCTTGAGAGAATTGATACTGAAACCATTCGCAGGACAAAAAACCACCCCCTATCAACATTGATAATGTGAGCAATGCTCACCTTTTGGAACCCGAGCTGGCTCTGGTCTACGGACCAAACAGTTTCACGTTTAAAGTTATGAGAAATGATACTGTAAGGGTCTATACTGAGGATTCTGAATCGTATCGAATTCTGGTCCATTACCTAAAAAGGCGTAACATTAAACACTACACATACCAGCTTAAGAAGGAAAAAGCTTTTAGGGTAGTTGTTTACAACCTGACCAGCACCACCCCCCACATTATTATCAAATAAGCCTTTTATATCAAAGGCCACAATGTCACTGGAGTGTTTAATCCCAACCCCCGCAAGTTAATCACCATGGTTAATGGAGCAAAGACTTAAAAGTTGGTATTATATTTCTGCTAAATTTATTATAAGATTTTTTAATTACAAACTCAGCAGTTGAACTGACTTTATTCCACAAACGCTTCACTGCTTCTTAGCTTTGGTTTCAACAGCTTCAGCTGGCGGATTAAAATTTCGGAAATTTGGAAACTGTTCGCATGGCGCAGATGAATCGAATTTCCGGAACTCTTGAGCTAATTCCAAAGGTTCACAAACAACCGGTTTTTCTCGTCATCGTAACGAAGCTCAACATAACCGGACAAAGGAAAATCACGGCGCTGTGGAAGACCTTCAAAGCCGTAGTCAGTGAGTATGCGCCTCAGATCGGGATGATTTGCAAAGAATACCCCGTATATATCACAGATATCGCGTTCATACCGATTTGCTGCTTTATGCACCTCATACACAGAATCCACTGGTGTCAGTTCATCCGTGTAAGTCTTCACTCTTATGCGTGAATTATATCGCAATGAGAGTAGATTATAAATTATCTCGAAGCGGTATTTACGGCATGGTACATCCATGCCAGCAATATCGATCAAATTGCTAAAATGTGCCTGATGGTGATCCTTAAGGAACTGTAGTACAGGCACTACACCTTCGGGCACAATCAAAACCTCCAATTCATCCCCCCAGTCAGTTGCACCTTTTGCACGTATTTTGGCAGGGACTCGGCGACATAGCGTCCAAAGTCTAATAGACTAGCGCGAGCAGCTTCATTGGGCTTGCGCACGCTAGGTTTTTCACACTTTTCTGTGTCCACGGCGGAGGTGGAAGCCAAAGCAACTTTGCCAGATGATAGGGTCTGAGGGATAATGTTTTTTGCAGTCAGTACCGGGACAACTAAACGGGCAGTTAAATTCCTAAAAAACGCCATCGTTTCGTAATAAATATTCTATGAAATTCCCAATTTTTTATTTAGGAATTTATGTATTATAAAGAGTTGCCAGATTCCACAATAATAATTTAATTGTACCAAACAACTTCTTCTTCATCAACCTTGCCAAAGCGCCTAACAATAAGGAGGCTCTGAAAACTCGGCATATAGGCTGACAACGTGTCCTGGTGGAAATTCCAAAAAAGAACCTGACTGTCATTCAGTGCTATAGATGCTTTGGATTTGGGCACACCAAAAATTACTGCCTGCGACAGTTGATTTGTGGAAAATGTAGGCAAAACCATATAACCACCCAATGTTTGGCTGTGGAGGACCTTTGCTGCATAAATTGCGGTGAGAAACATGCTGCTTGGAGTAAGGACTGCCGAGTTTTCAAAAAGAAATTAAACAGCCTAAAACCCAATATATCAATTTCGGCGCGTGGCAGCAACAGGGAAGATTCTATGAGAAGAGTGAGTTACGTCCCGGCGGTAATGGTCAAGGGAGACACCTCATATGCAGACACATTACGTGCTGGTTTGCATATAACTAATCCTCCGAAGCGATCTTGCAATGTTAACAACGGAGCTGTGCATCTACAACAATCGCCACAGACCCCTGACAGCATTAGCAGGTTAGAGGCTGCAATAACGGCCCTCACAGCTAAAGTTGACACAATTACATTAATGTTTAATGAACTGAAGGAGAGCAATCGGTTCCTCAAACAATTATGCCTCAACTTTGTGAATGCCCATAAATGATGCCCCGTCCACTCAGCCTTGGATTGTGGAATGCTCATGGAATTTCTGGGCATGTTGAGGAGCTTAAGCATTTCCTTACCGCCCATAATATTGATGTGTTACTCATCACTGAGACATGGCTGCAAACTGGAGTCCAGGTCTTTATACCTGGCTACAACATTCACAAGGCAGACCATCCCAGAAACAGACCTAGAGGAGGAGCGGCTGTGCTTATTAAGCAAGAAATCTGCTATTCTTTACAAGAGCCAGTGAGAACAGCGAAATTACAGATGGCCAATATACAGATTTCAACCAGTAGGGCGAGTTAATAATAATCTACCTCCGCATCTTAATTGGTCATCTGTAGACTCCGAAGACCTTTTAAACAATCTAGGAAGAATGTTTCTCATAGGACTATAACGCCAAAAGCAGATTATGGGGTAACTTTAGAGCATTTACAAGGGGTAGCTGCTTACAGGAAGTTGTGCGAATTTCAACAGCTCAAACCCTGGCAACTGGTCAAGCGACCCATTTCCCGTAGGTCCAAAGACACACACCCAGCGCCATCGATTTCTTCATTTATAATGGGCTGCGTTCGGACGAGTGGTCTATCAGGACTGAGTATCAAACAATAAAAGAACGACTGCTGCCACCTGGAACTGACTTAGCTGCATTTTGCGAGATCTGGATGAATCTCTAAATTTAAACTTGGAAATCCTGATGCCCGAAGACATTAAAGATGTGCACTCGATCTTTCTAAATAAGGTGCACTCAGCTGCTCTCATTGCCGCCCCCTTAACTCCGTGCGTTCTGGACTTCCCCCAGCTATTGAAGCACTGCTGCTTATTAAGAGACAGTTTTGTCGCACCCGCGACCCTATTGTGGACAGGGTTTTTCGTAGAGTGTCGAATAGAGTCAAAAAGCTGCTGACGCTGCATAAACAGGAAGAAACTGACAGGTTTTTGTCAAATGTCTCCACCGACGACCCCACAAAGCACTCCTTGTTGAAGTTGGCGAGAAGGTATAAACAACAGGTAACCCCAAAATTTCCAATCAAGAAGGCTGACGGATCCTGGGCTAGATCTTTAAGCGAGCGAGCCGAGGCTTTCGCCGAGGAATTGGATGCTTGATTTCAGCCATTTGATACCAGCTCAGAACTCAGCGCTCGCCAGATCCGTATGAGACTTGAAAGCGCCGGCCAATTATACCTCAAGGTTGCTCCCATTACAGCCGAGGAAGTCTCAGCACATATTAAAGGGTTGAACACTAAAAAGGCTTCAGGTGAAGATAGACTGGACAACTTTACACTTAAGGCAATGCCGCTAAGAGCTGTGCTATTTCTCGTCCTCATTTTTACCTCAGTGCTGAGATTGGGATATGTGCCGAAACAGTGGAAGAAGGCGAGAATTTGCATGATTCATAAGGCCGGCAAGAGCCCATACACCTTAGATTCCTACAGGCCAATTAGCCTGCTACCCACTGTAGCAAAATTGTTTGAACGCTGTTTGCTGACACGGATCCTGGACTTAAAAAAGGTAAAGCAAATAGTTCCTTCCTTTCAATTTGGCTTTCGTAAATCTCATGGAACTCCAGAGCAGTTGAATAGGGTGGTTAACTTTATTCTCGAAGGATTTGAGGCTAAGGAGTACGTGGTGGCAGCGTATCTTGACATAAAGCAGGCTTTTGACCGAGTTTGGCATGACGGGCTGCTCAGTAAGTTCAAGAATCTCTTGCCGCCTCAACTATGGTTAATCGTGCGCAGCTACCTTGAGAATAGGACCTTCTTAGTGGTACTGGATGGTGTGGAATCTAGCATCAAGCCTATTTGCTCAGGTGTCCCCCAGGGTAGCGTTTTGGGGCTTAAACTCTATACCCTGTTCACGCACAACATGCACACTGGGTCAGAAATACCGCTGGAGGATCCTCAGCATCTCATCATCGCCACGTTTGCAGACGATACGGCCATCCTCGTCCGAAATAAGTGCATTTATGAAGCCATGGACACACTGCAGCAATACCTGCATATTTTTTAAAACTGAAGGCGACAATGGAACATTTGAATTAACAAAAAGAAATGTGCCAATGTGACGTACGCCTTACAGTCGGATTTCTGTCCGGAAGTTTTCATTGGAAATCAGCTGCTGGAACAATATTCAGGATACAAATACCTGGGTGAGTATTTGAATAGGCGGCTAACGTTCAAGATGCATATTTCAAATATCACAAAATCCTTAAAACAGAGGATTGGGAAATTGCGTTGGCTTTTAAAAATCAGGAATAAATTGTCCTTCAGAAATAAGGTGAACTTTTACAAAGCAATAATTTCTCCTGCTTGGCGGTGTGGTTTGCAGGTGTATAGCATAGCAGCGAGGTCAAACATCACGAAGGTGAAAGTACTGCAGGCCATGTCTTTACGTATGCTTACTGGTGCCCCGTGGTTCATGTGTACCCTACGACACGGCGGACCTTGGGAAGGACTTAAAAATACCGAAAATTGGCGATGTGATTAATCGTCAGGCCAACAAATATATGAATAAGTTGGAAAATCATCAAATAATCTAGCAATGCGCCTTCTAAAACGACGCAGAATGGGAGGAGTTAGGGTGGCGAAACGGCTGAAAAGATCGCACCCTGTCGACCTCCGTAATAGATTCTTTAAATATTATTATATCCCCACTTACTAATTTAAGTTGTTTTGTTAATTTATGTATATACAGTTTAAGTTTAATTTAATTTAAGTTTAATTTAAGTTTAATTTAAGTTGTTTTTATAATAAGAGAAAAATTAAATATAAAAAAAAGCAAACACCCAGCTCTGCTAACAAGCCAAAAAAAATAAACAGAGTACAGCCTCAAATCCAACGCAATGGCACAATATGATATAGATTTGCCATTCTAAGTGAAGACAATGACCTCACAGACAAAGAAGCGGTCCCAACAATCAAGGAAACCAAGCCTAATCAAATTAACATTGGTGAACGCAGTTCAAATAGTCTTGTCTCTCAGCTAGAGCAACTCATCTTCAACAACAACTTTCACATTGTCCCGCTAATAAAAGGCAATCTACACGAAACTAAACTACAAATATACACCGAAAATAATTACAGGTTAGGTTCGAAATTCCTCAGCGATGCCAACAAAAACTTTTATACGCAGTCCCTGTACAGTGCACAACCTACCACGAATTCGGCCATACGAAATCGTACTGCACACTACGATCTGTCTGTGTATTTTGTGGTGACTTCAATGAATCCTCAAGTTGCTGTATAAACAAAACAGAACCTACATCAAAAAAATGCGCTAACTGTGGGGGTAATCACACTGCAAATCACAGAGGTTTTTAAAGAACTGAAAATCCGTATTAATCAGCGCAAAATAACAGCCCTTAGAGGGCCCGAGGTTGCAATACAAACCATTATGAACAAATCACGCACATTCCAAAGTACCCTCCCCAACATAACATATGCTTCCGTGTAGCGTCCTGAAACTCAATAAATAACCAACACAAAGCCGGAGAAAATAATAAGCAACACACTACAAAAGCCTCAGAAAAGTGAACTCCCACAACATTGTGTAACCCAAACAACTCCACCTGCACCACATAGCTCTCTTTAAGAAGTGATTGCTACTTTTAAATAATGGATGTCTCAAAGTAGTTTAATAATGGAAAACACGCTTCAGGAGATACTTAAAACGCAAAAACTTATCCTAGAAAAACTTGGTAATTAAAATGTTCCCGCTCAAAATAACCTCTTGGAACGATAATGGCGTATCGAAAAACAAGCTTTTACTCACAAAATACCTCTTCGAAACAGAAACTGATGTTTGTGCCCATACATATTTCCGATTTCCGAATCATGTTTCAAGCAGTTATTCGATACCCTAGGGCGTACATTTCTTGCAGCAGGAGACTTTAATGCTAAGCATCCCCACTGGGGCTCTCGACCTGCAAATCCCAAAGGAAAACAGCTATACAAAGCGACAAACTCAAGCAATAAACTCGACTTTGTTTCTCCGGGTAGGCCTACGTATTGGCCAGCAGATCCGACGAAACTTCCCGACTTAATCGAATTCGCAGTAATTCGCAAAATCTCTCGAAGTGTGATTTCAACGGAAACTCAAGCCGAGCTGGGGCACCCCACAAAAAGTGCTCATTCCGTTATGCTTACTTCATGGAAAACTGATTGGCTCAGGTAAAAAAAATACGTAAGCGGCCATATTTGTATGAGACCAAAACTTGACACCGAATCAGACATTGACAACGCACTAAACCATTTCAACTCAACCATTGCGAGTGCTGCCGTTGCCACCGAAGGAACACAGTGATGTCAAGAAACGTATAGTATCAGAAAAATGCCGGCTAATACATGATTGGCAGCCAAGTCATTCCCCGCATCACTTGACAGATTCAAAACTGCAAAAATCTTTTAAGTAATGCTCTAAAGATTGGAGCACGTAAAATCCAAAGGCACTACATTAAGAACCTCTCACCAACGAGCACTAAGTATTCGATTTGAAAAGCACAAGATCTCATGAATCCTCCAATATTAGGTGATTTCCCCTAACGGAACCAAAGTGGAAACTGGGCGCGATCTGATGAGGAAAAGGCCCTCACCTTTGCTAACCACCTAAAATCCGTCTTCCAACCCAACATGCCTAGAAACGGATTCCAGCTTCCCCAGCTGCCATGCACTTCGTTCCATACTAGCAGCATACTTAAAACTAATTCAATTGAGTTAAGTGCGGTAATTCAGAAGGAATTAATCCCAAAGAAGGCGCCAGGGCACGACCAAACTGCGCTATAACATTTCTTGCAATGATCTTCTACGCAATACTTACAGTTGGTTATTTTCCGGCTGCATGGAAGAAGTCAGTAATAATATTGATCCCGGAATTAAGTAAAGACACATCGATGGTCTACCCCATACCGGCCTATAAGCCTGCCCCCATGTTGTCGAAAGTTTTTGAAAAAATTTTTATTAAGAAACTCTCACCACATTTAAACAGGAATAACATTATCCCCACACATCAATTCGGCTTTAGACCAAAATACAGTAAAATCGAGCAAGTAAACCGAGTCACTAGGGTAATCAGAACTGCATTTGAACACCAAGAATACTGTTCAGTTATTTATTATTTATTTACTTATTTACAAAATAAAAAGAATGCTTCCACAAAACTCACATAAACTACTGGAATCATACTTCACAAAAAGGCTATTTGTGGTGAGATGCAAAAATTTTACCACAAAGGAGTATCACATAAATGCTGGCGTTCCACAATGCAGTGTTCCCGGTCCACTGACAAGCACCTACAAGCACCCAGTTCCTGACATCGACCTTTGCAAACCTGTCGCTCACGCTGCCCTAAAAAGGCGTCAAAAGAGCTAAGCGACCACCTGCAACTTGTATGGACTGGATGAACAATTGGCGTATAAATTTCAATCCGGACAAATGTAAGTACGTGACTTTCACCCTAAATAAGAGCGACTGTCCGTCTATCATCTTTAATAACATTACTGTCCCGCACTCAACGGAAGTCACTTACTTGGGCAGACGACTCACTTGGCGGAAACACATAGAAACCAAAAAAATTTGTATGAAATTAAAAGCCAAATCCCTCCATTGGCTATTAAACCGAAGATCTGGTTATAGCCTCTATCTAAAGGTTGTAATATATAATACAATAATAAAGCAAATCTGGACATACGGTTCCCAGCGTTAGGGGAAGGCAAGCCCAAGTAATGTCGAAGTTATCCAAAGAGCACAATCAAAGGTATTTCGCACTCTAACACGTGCTCCCTGGTACATGTCAAACGCGAACATCCACAGAGATCTAAACATCCCCCTAATCAAAACGGAGCTGGTCCAATTGCACCAGAAATATCACCTGAAACTCTCGCAACATCCCAACCCACTAGCTCGTTCACTCTTACAGACGAGCAGAACTACGCGCCTACGTCGGAATTACCTTCCTGCCCCATAAATTTGGGAGGCCCACGGACCATAGAAAAGTTTCTTATCTCTACACCAAAGAAACTTTTAAATAACGCATTACTTAGCTAAAGATTTGTAAATTATTGTTAGGCTTTGTGTTGTATACAAAGTGATTCAATAAATAAATTAATATGTAATAAAAAAAAAGTCTTGTGGGCGTAAAAAAATTTCAAAGTTGACACAAAACTACTGTCAGAAAATCGCACACATACGATTTACTTAGCTAAAGATTTGTAAATTATTGTTAGGCTTTGTGTTGCATACAAAAAAATTCAATAAAAAATGTATATGTTAAAAAAAATCTATATCATATACCGACGTCACACAGTCATAGTGTTTTCTCATTCTAATGTTCGGAGTAAGAGTCTCATAACTGGACATGGACATGGTTGTAATTGCTAATTTGGTTATTCGACAATTCTAACGTTTTAAGGCTTAATAACATGGTAAATAGATTATTCTTTTGCCTGCGGATGTATGAGGTACGTATACAGGAATGGCAATAACCGCCTTGCCCAAGAAAGACCCTAATTAAGACCCTAATGATGGTTAAGTCAACCGCCGTCAGTGAGTATTCAAGGGCTACTCAGGTAAGTGGAAATTTTCTTATCAACAAAGATATACACAACAATTTTTAAAAAGTAAACTATAATTCCGCTGAGCTGTCGTCAAACTGTGAATTACGTGGGGAACACTATCAGACTATTCACTATAAAATAGTTGGACATCTCATAATCTGAGTAAATATGTAAATTATCTTTACGCGGTGTTGCAGGAGTGACGGATTTACTTTCTTACCCATTTTGCATAAACTGTTAATTGTAGAAGTTAATTCAACGCGCCCCACGATTTTATTTAAGTCTGATAAATGATCTAGATTGATGAGGAGAATGGTGTGATGGCCCGTACCTAGAATATACCAAATTATTTTGTAACTTTTAATACATTTTTTACATTTGTAATATGTTTCTTTACAATAAAAAGGTTTAACTTCAATTTATCTAATTATTTTATCTTCAAGTTTTTAGGTCCTTATTTAGTTACATAATATTTATCATATAGTAGTTTATGTAGTATTATTATTATTATTGTAAGGTTTATTTTCAGTTTGTTGCAATCTAATTCCTCAATACACTACGTTAGTCGACTAATTGACACGAAAGTTTGTCTTCTCTCAAACAAACCCGAGCCTATATACACAATTCCGTGGTCTGCAGTGCTGACTTGCAATTTGTGGACAGTGGAAGACCATGAATAAATTTAGGCCAGCATACTCCTTTTAGCCGTCCCATAGTTTATTTACGGATTTGTTCCCTCAAGTAGTGGCCATGTTATCGGCCGACTTTCGTATTCGATGGTTCGTCTTCTTGTTGTTTATAGATACATATCTGTCATCAATATGCATCCAAAATGTTACTATACCACTCTATAGAGTGCAAAAATAAGCAATGGCTCTGCAGGGCCATAATGCAAATTTGGTCAGGAAGAAGGCAAAATTTCATTTCCAAAATATGACCCAAATAGGCTGGGTTAATTAAGAGCGTTTGAAAACTCACCATGGGCGGCCATTTTCGCCTGAAAATTTAAGAGATAAAGGTAAAATTAATTAAATACTTAAAAATGTGTCTGTACTTTTTCTTTCAAAGACTTAGCAGGTTCGAAGTGACCACTCACTGATCTCACATTGGACAGGCTCAAGTGGTATCAAAATTCACTTAGTTATGGAGAAGACTGGTTTCAGCTAGTCTTATTACTAGTTTCTAGCTAATGTCTACGTTCTACATGGCTACAGATATAACATCATCAGCTCTATACAATTGAGCACGAAGAATTTAAGATACAGTTAAGAATTTACTAAGAGTTAATTTCTATTAAAAAGAAGCCAAGTTAGAAAGTACTATTTTCCTAAGTCGTTGAGGTTGACAACTGCAATCTAATGGATTTGTGAAACCAGACCATGTGTCTATTGAGCAGTGTACAAATGTGCACAGCCAACACACAACCAACGCAACCAAGGATTGAATAAAGTGTTAGAATTACTTTAAATGATTTAGAAAGTTTACCAAAGAACACGCGCATGTGAAAGAGATTAAGAAGTAATAACACAGTATAATCCATTAAAATTAGTTCGGAGGAGAAGCTAACGCATAGTGAGTGTTAAATAATTTACATAAGGTACAGAAGGCATTATGTGTTATGTAAGATTATGCATGAAGGCCACGACCAGGATTTTTCTACGACTAAATAACGTAGGAAGATTGATTAATTTCAAACGACTCCGATATGGTGGAAGGTGCGCATTAGCTTCCCAATAAAGATTTCCGAGAGCAAAGAGTAGAAACTGCTTTTGAACAGATTCAATGCAATCAACATACTTTTGTTGTTGACCCATATGTAACAATAAGTCTAACAAGTGAGGTGTATAGCAATTTGGTTATATTGAGGATCGTTAAAATCCTTAAACCTTTGTTTGAAAAGCAAGTGCATCGTAAAACGTTTAAAGAGTCCGCAACCAAAACATTAAAAAAACTACAAATAATTCACAGTGACGTATGTGATCCTATAAATCTAAAATCGTTAGGGAGATCGCGGTATTTTATTACGCTGATAGACGTCAAAAAACTTTCTTAAGTGTTTACTTTACAGAAAAATTAAGCTTTGCACATATTTAAAAGTTACAAAAACATGGCAAACAGGTAGCAAAATAAAAACATGCACACGGATTGTGGCACGGAGTACATTATTAATTAATTATATATATATATTAATTGGTATTGTTGGTACATTACATACTCCCCAACAGAATGGATTTGCTGAGAAGTTCAACCGAACGCGAGTGGAAATGGCTCACTGTATACTAACAAACGCAGCTTTACCTGAAAAATTCTGAGCAGTACATACAGCAGCATATATCAGAAACCGGTCAACTACAAGTGATTTAGTCAATATGACGCCTTACGATGCCTGGAATGGTAACAAGCCTATCGTAAGTCCTTTCAGAATATTTGGCTTCTTAGCTGACACATTGGATAAGACTCAGCTTTTAAAGTTCCGCGAAAAGGGGAGTGAACTCATTATGGTTGGCTACGATGATAGATCGAAGACTTATTGTTTATTTAATAGCGTTATCATCATTAGCCGTGATGTTTCGTTTGTGGAAAATACCACCGAGGGTATTAGTATTTAATTAACAAATAACCTAGTAAAAGCACCGATTCTCCCGATGAATCCGAATCTGTTAACCACAAAGAAGAATGTGATTGGGTAAAACGGGACTGTGGATCTCGAGTCAGATTCAGCTGAAGAGAGCAACAATGAGATTAAACCAAAACCAGGACGTCCACGACAGATTAAGGCCGGGCTACGGGATAGACCTAAATAGTGATACAATACCGTGAATTTAATGAGAAGTATCGTAGTGGAGGCTCAAACGGTCGAAAAAGCATTGTCTAGCGAGCATGCAGATGAGTGGAGCAATGCAATATGTATTTTTCCTTTGTTTGCTCGCTTATGAATTATAAGTAGAACTTATTTTTATCAACATTAAAAGGGAATGTTAAAATGTAATGAGTAAAATGTAATGTTAATAACATTAGTAATAATATGAACCTGTTTAAAATATTAACTCCATTTAATGTAATCTGAATTGAATTTATTAAGGGGTTTCTCTTCTATTCTGGCGCCTGAAGAATACGTACGTTGTATTTTTTCTTAACTAACAAGTCGATTAGTTACTCATCATTATTATTTTATTATTATTATTATTATATTATTATTATTATTATTATTATTATTATTATTATTATTATTATTATTATTATTATTATTATTATTATTATTATTATTATTATTATTATTATTATTATTATTATTATTATTATTATTATTATTATTATTATTATTATTATTATTATTATTATTATTATTATTATTATTATTATTATTATTATTATTATTATTATTATTATTATTATTATTATTATTATTATTATTATTATTATTATTATTATTATTATTATTATTATTATTATTATTAATATTATTAATATTATTAAGATATATTATTATATGGAACATACAACTGGTATTGATCAGCAAAGGCAAAGGAGACCAGGAAATCCTCCACTTAGGTATGCCTGATGACTCCTTCTTATCTTCTTCTTATCATCTTCTCCTGCAGATGAAATAGTCGCAGTAATCTCGGCACGCAACACCACGCATGCTCAACACAATCTCAACCAGGTGATGATACGTGTTAAGCAATGGCTTGACATACAAGGTCTTCAGCTGGCCACTGAAAAAACCGAGCTATTACTAGTCACTAGACGTCGGATGCCAGTGGAAATTGATATGAGGGTCAACGAAACCATCATAAGGACACAAAAAGTGATAAAATATCTAGGAGTCAGGTTTTATACAAAGCTGACGTTCCAGGGCAAATCCATCACGCGAGATGCAGGGCTGCAGATACAATCAAATCACTCAGCAGGCTCATGGCAAACATAGGCGGACCACTTTAATCTAAACGGAGACTACAGATGGATATAAACAACGCTATCCTGTTGTACGGATGTGAAGTCTGGGCAGACACATTACACGTGAAATGCAGGGCGAAATCTTTGCTTTTGGTACAACGAACCTACGCGATGAGGATAATAAGCGCACATCGAACGGTATCTGGTGCAGTAGCACTTGTCATCGCTGGGGTGATGCCGATTAATCTGCTAGCCATCGTGCGAAAGAGGATTTACGAGCTGCGTCACGCAGTGGTAGCAATGAGACAAACAGTCGACCATTGCAAAGAGGAAACTCATGACTTATGGCAAGAGAGATGGACTAATGATAGCACGGGAAAATGGACGGAAAGGCTTATACCTGATATCAAAGTTTGGGTACAAAGAAAACACGGCGAAGTAGATTAAAGACGAAATCGACTACACAATCGATCGGACATATCACACCCGATAACATCGTAGGCAAAATGACCAGTGTTAAAGAGAACTGGAAACAAGTGGCAGTTTTTGTTAACGAAATTCTTCGACTGAAGGAGAAGGTCCTTCACATAAGGATACAACAGGGTGGTCTGGACGCAGACCATCCATAGAAGGGCGCGCTGAGCGCGGAAAGAGGCCCCACTTTAAAGTCATGCGAACGCCGTTCCGAAGTTGGGATAGACTTGATGGGGAGGGGGGTTTCAGTGGGTAAGAGCTCCATATTCCACACGACGGTGTGAGATGCTGTAGGCGACTCCCCCTTCCCTCACAAAAAAAAAAATTACTTGGAAGTCGCAAGTGTGCAAAAATTAAGATTCTGTGTAGTTTCAGTTTCCTTATTCGATGAAATAATTTTGCGGTCAATATAAGGCAGTGTTATTCACTTTTGTGTCAACTTCAGCAAAAAATGCATTATTATACCGGTGAAATACACCGGGAAAATTCGAAAGGCCAAAAGGTACATTTCGAAACTGATACTGTCTATTACGCGTGACAAATGATGTAAATTATCTGCTTGACTCGTCTAATGAAATATGGAAGAACCCGTATTTCATAGTTATTGTGCTAAAAATTTTTCCATCTTGAAGCCTATCTAGATGAACTTCTACGAGTAGAAAATGGAAACGATCTTTGACAATCATTTTATTGATGCGTCGAAAATCAAACCCAATATCTTGGAGTATTCCTGGTTACCTGCATCCAACTATTCATTTATTGGTTCGTCGACAATATGCGCATGACCCAGTGGAAGACATCTTGGTCTCGTAATAATTGCTATTTCGTCAATAGATTTCGAACACTCGAAGTGGTCAGTAGTGCCGACTAGTGCGTCTAATAAATATTGAATATGTGCAAATACTTTCTTGTTGAAGAGCAACCTTCATAATAGCAGGAACAATAAAAATAATAAAAATACTTCACTGGTACGACATATTCTTTTTTTTTTTTTTTTTTTTACATTGACATAGTAGGTACGCAATGACCACACACTGATCTCACATGGGGCAGGCCCAAGTGGCATCAAAATTCACCCAGTCATATAGACTGGGCTCAGCTGGTGTTAATTGCTAAGTTCTTTGGTGAACATGCTATACCAAAGCTAATGTCTACGTGTTAAATATTTGGCTACAGATAAAAACATCATCAGCCTCTAATAAACATGCAATATTAAACTAAATCTAAGACCAAATTTAGAATTCAATAACTAAAATGATATAGACAATTCAAACAAAAATTTAGATTACAAGTTTAGAAAGTAAGTTATGCATTAATTCAATTAAGCCAATAATGTAGAGGTGAAAATTTCAGAGTTTAGAAAATCACGGCGAAGCAAAGTCTCAACGAAAACAATAATGACAGAACTGATAGAAAAACTTCTAAGATAAAATGAAGAAAGTTTACACTTTAGCCTAGCCTTCTAATACTTTGAAAGTGTAGTGGAAGAAGCAGAAGATGAAACTGAAGCAGTGACTGGTAAGGTTACCTGCGAAAGCCTAGTTTTTTTCTTAGGAATAAACTCATGGACCACCATATGTGCAGGCCAGAAATTAGCGCCACAAATGACAGAAAATACTTCAATACCAACTAAAAGCTTGAAAGAAGAGCCTTCTCTAGGGCTAGAAAAATTAAACTTATGAATATTAATATTCGAAGTGTTGCATGCTTTTGATGATATATAGCGTGCAACGTCGTCACAGGTTGTCTCCTTATCCAACCTGGAAATAAAAATATGTTTACGAGGATCCAGCACCTTCAAAATACATGGCACTGGAGTAGAGGCAGTATTGGACTGTGAAGAACTCTTAGAGGGTGACAAAGTACGGGAGGAGTTAGAGACTTTAGTAGAAGATGAAGCAGAAGTTACAGTAGTAGGACAGGGAGTAGAGCAAGATGAACAATTAGTGGAGGGAAAGTTGAAAGCTACAGTTGAAGTGGTAGTAGAGGGGATATTGGTAGAAGGAGCTACTGAAATTGGAGCGGGATGGGATGATTGGTTAGATATTGAAGAAAGTACAGAACAATAAGTGGGTAAAGGTTGGGAAGAAGGGGAACAAGTTGGAGAAGTTGAAGCTGAAGTCACAGTAGTAAGACATGGAATAGAGGAAGTCGAACAAGTAGTGGAGGGAAAGTTAAAGGCGATAGATGAAGAAGTAGTAGATGGGATAGTGGTTGACGGAGCTACCGGTATTTGAGCGGGATGGGACGATGGGGTGGATATGGAAGAAAGTACAGAAGAGTGACTGGGTAAAGGTTGGGAAGAAGAAGAACAAGTTGGAGAAGTTGAAGTTGAAGTCACAGAAGTAGGACAAGGAATCGAGGAGGACGAACAAGTAGTGGATGGAAAGTTCAAAGCGACAGGTGAAGAAATAGTAGAACAAGTTAGAGGGGATTGTGAAGAAGGGGGTTGAGGAGACGAAAAAGAAATAAGTGGCGCTGTTGTAGGCGGAAGATTATGAGGGGATAATGGCGGCAGTTGTACTGCATTAGCCGTTGGAGTCAAGTCGAAAGTGTACTCCAAAAACATTTTTGACCCAGCATCACACTCTGAGGCTAGCTCAGTGAATAGTTTCTTAAGTTTTTGGTATTTAATTCGCATACGGTGGTACATCAATGAGAAGTCCCCCTGGCGTTTGAAGCAGGTGGGGCACGACCACCTGGTGCCACCACATGCAGGTTTAGCAGTACCGTAAAGTCGGTTATAGTCGCGACCAGTCAACCCAGCACAATTAAGGTGGGCGATGTTATCGCACATCCAACAAGAGACACCTCTAAGCTTATCACTATTAAAGTTGTCCTTGTTGGTACAAGCCCGAATACAGCAATTCATTTTGCGCGAAGTATAGATACAAGATATTAAATAAAATAAAAGCAAAATAAGATAAATAAGATAGGAAAAAAATGAATAAATAAAATAAAAATAAGTGAAAAAGAAGTAAATAAAAACTAATAATAATAATAATAATATCAATAATAAAATAAATAAATAAAAAAAAATAAATAAATAAAAATTTAAAAAAAAATTAAATTAAAAAAATAAAAGATAAAAAAATTTTAAGTAAGTAAAAATAAAATTAATAAATAAAATAATAACAATAAAATAAACTTGAGTGAACATTTTTTTTTTAATTTATTTTCAAAATTTGTTTGTTATTATCAACACACTGTGCAAAAAAAGCACAACGACTTAAGTCCGAATTTTGACGTTCTCAGCTAGACAGAGATAGAATTGCAAAGAGAAAAGTAAGGTGAATAATAATATTTTCCCAGAGAAAAAAGAGGAAATACAGTTATTTAAAAATAATAACTACTGTATAGAGAGCAAGAAGGAAACAGAAAAAGACTAAAATAGCAAAAACTATTTTAAAGAGAGAGCAAAGCAGGAAAAAAAAAGAGATTGAACTCAATACACAGGAAAGGCAAATTTAAGCGTTGTACTTGCCAAAAATAATTAAACATTGATAAGTACAAAATTTATACGGGTGAAATGAGCCATACACCACAAATAAATTCACTCACAAATTCACTTAACACCGGAAAGAAAACAAATATTATCAACGATAAACGATAATAGACAAATTAATTGCCAAATGCTAATCTAAATCAAAATGCGGAGCAGAACCAAAACACGTCCGTTAAGCACAAGCTACTAACTACTTCTGGAATATACGTCTTGTGTCTGGGATCCTCAATATCAGATGTATAGCGATCGTATTGAGTCGGCGTAAAAGCAATTTCTACTTTTTGCTTTTGGTTATAAAGACTAAATTGTTAGAGTCGTTGAATTAATGCATAACTTGCCTTCTAAACTTGTAACCTGCATGTTTTCTCCTTGTTTGGATAGTCATGTCATTGTAGGTATTAATTCTAAATTGAATCTTAGCTTTAGTTTAATCTTGCATGCTGATGATGTTTTTATCTGTAGCCAAATATTTAGTACGTAGGCATTAGCTTTGGTATAGCATGATCACCAAAGAAATTAGAAATTAGGACCAGCTGAACCCAGTCTATGTGACTGGGTGAATTTTGATGCCACTTGTGAGATCAGTGTGGTCAATACTAAGTCAATGAAAAAAAATTGAATTTGCGGTCGTCCGCCACAACGTTGTGTAAATTGAATAAGCAGTCCAATTTTGCGAACCATATGTGAGAATCCCATCTGTCGAACTTGGGAATTTTATTTGTGGGCAATGTTGCATATTTGTAGTGCTCGAATTTCCAGTATGTGCTTGTAGTTGCTCTAGTTGCACCTTTAACTGTTGAATCTGTTCATTGGCGTTTTGCTGTGTCGCCATATTGAATGCTTCGTGAAACTCGGAGTCAGATATAAAGTGTTTGATATACTTAACACTTTATTTAAAATACAAAATAAAATTATTAAAATCAATCATCTAAATGCGCGTCATCCATATATTCCATATATATCCATATATTTTAGTAGAGATGAGTCTATCTATCTTTTTTGAAGTTATGAACAAAGGATCGAAGTTCTGGCTTGTTGCTTTCATCGTCTCATTCACACACCTTAAATTTTCCGTAAGGTGTACGCTGATGTCGCCAAGGATATGTGGCGGTAACTGCTTACACTAGTGTTGAATTGGAGTAACACACACATTTTCAACACTAGGTCTTATTCTTCTTTACACTCTGATAAATAGAAATAGAATAGAAAAAAGCCAAATAGTAGTAATTGTTCTATGCATGTTCTCAAAATTATTTACACAAAGCAGTTTTTTTTTTATTTTTCGAAATAAAGGGAGTTTTCTTGTTATTGTTAGGAATTAGTTTAAAAACAAAACAAAACGTTGTTGCCGCATTGTTGGGGTGTGAAAAAGCAAATAAAAGAAGAATTGAAAAGGTAACAGTTTGTTTCCCAGAAAAAAAAGTGAATTGGTGAATTACAGTTATTAAATTTGGTCACAATCTCAAACAGGTGTTTCTTTCGTGTCTGATTATAAATTTTTATTTAATAAGAAACACTGAAAGAAATTAAAGCTGAGGAGCATGAATTTCAAATCGAATGTCAAATCAGATGGAATCATTGGTATGCATGGCTTCAAATCATCTTCGTAGTCTCGTTGCATTGCGAAGTTGCTTAGTTGGTTGATTAATATTATATATATATATATATATATATATTTTGGCGCGACAGGTCTATGGGACCCAAGGCCTAGCTTCTCGCAACCATTCGCTTTGTGTGGGTTTTCAATTTTTGGGACGAATGGAAGGGATCTACAATTTTACGCCGAGTCCAAACGGCTAATTGAGAAGCTCATTCATGACAGTTTTACTCTCGGATGTTTGTCAGACGTTAGCGAGAGGTGGCGCAGTGGAAAAAAACCTTAAGATGTAATTTGGCCCTCTCGGGATTCGAACCTGAGCCCCTCGCTTAGTAGCCCAACACACTACCACTAAGCCACTGCGCCACGAATAATAATAATATTACGAAACATAATAATCGTCACACAAACTTTCAATTGTAAATTATGTAGTGGCAATCCTGCCCGGAATCTTGAATTCAAAAATTCAGTTCGATAGTTCACCACGTCATCTTTATTTGTAATCGTATTCACTGATTTGTATGAAACCAACTCGCCTGGAATTAAATGGCTGAATTCAATTTATTGACATCATTATTTTTGCAAAATAAAAAATAATTTTCCGAATTCATTCACGCGTTAGCTCAGATTAATATTACACACAGAAATATGCGTTCATTTTTATATATATAGATAGAAGAAGATGTATGAATTTGTTAAAATGTTAACATTATTTAGATACACTGTCGGAGTTCGAATGTGAAGTTCTGCCGCACCCAGCGTCCTGAGAAGATATAGCGTGATACACGTTTTCGAAATACTGAGGAAGTATGAAAGTGGATCGATGATTTGATCGCCCGAAGCGGTATTGCCATGTTGCTAAAAAGGTGGGAAAGGGTTGTACAAAATGAAGGAAATTATTTGAAATAATACATATTATACCAATTTTATTACAATAAAAAAATTCCAGAATTCATGCAAGCAGCTAATATAATTAAACATTGTATGTTGTCTGCTAAATATACAACAATTCACATGGACTACCATTGTAATCATTCTCAGCACAACCTAAGTCCACAATCGTTCGTCTGGCGGATCAAGCTATCAACTCTTTTAAATATAAGTTTTTAGAACATAACAGTTTTGGAGTATAAGGATGGCAACAACAAATGTTTAAACAGCAACAAAAACGGCAGAGACCCACAAAAGAGGATAGTCGAATGTTGAGAATATGTTTACGCCGTTTATTGTCTGTGCAGTTTAAAGTATGAGGTGTGATATGTGCTGGTGGTGAGCATTGAACTAGTTGACAAACTCTGACCAATACACAGCATTTATTGAAAATCAGTTAATGACGATTAAGTAATACAGCTCCTATCATTTCATTGTCAGCATTGCAGAAATGTTTGTTCACATTACGATACTCCCACCTACATACACACACAAGGTGAAGTGTCAAAATTATTTGATGGAATTTCACATTATTCAACTAAATGATGTATTATATATGTACGAGTAAGTAGAATTTGCGATAATTTTAAATAAATTTCAATAGAAACACGTGCGCATCACACTTGTCGAGCGAAAAACCCCTGCATATTTTCCGGCTCGCACGTACGCGTACACGCTCTTTACTGAACACCCCACACGAAGCACAGAGTATGTACATATAGTTAAAATTCAATTGGATAAATTATCAAAGTATTAATAAAAGAAAAAAAAAACAATAGACTATTTTTTTTAAATGACCGTATTTCAGTTCATTTTACTCATGAGAGTCATCGGTTCTATTAACGACATAATATAAAACCATATTCATTTATAAAAAACTAAAAAAGTGCATTCGGAGAAGGAAAATAATCATACTTTAAAAGCGATTATTAATTATACTTGCTTTATTAATGCCCATTAAAAAAAGTGAATTAAAGCGCGAAATATCAATAAAATTATGATTCAGATATTTGTTCGCTTTATTAACTTTTTATCAATGTGGGTTAGGTGACAAATTATGAGTTTGCAAAAAAACATCATATATATATTATATAAATATTAATATTATTATTATTATTATTATATTATTAGTATTATTATTAGTATTATTATTATTATTATTATTGTTATTATTGTAGTAATAAGTATATCTGATGTTAGTGCAATGTTAAGTTATGTTATGTTACAGCAATGTTAGGTTAAGCTATAAGAAAAGAAATAAAAGAGTGGCATTCTGAATACGGTGGTGAAACCGAACAGACGTGTTTCATTACTACAAAATCAGAAGTGGGATAAACGACCAAACGCCAACAGAATCGAAAATTTTTTTTTACCTCGCGTGTGTTGTAGAAAAGTGAAGACAACGTCAATGTCAGAACAAAACGCAATGTAGAGAAACTGCGACGTAGTGAAATTCAAAGTAATGACAACGAAATTAACATGGAAATACAACAACAACAAAGTGAAGACAACGTCGACATCAAAACAAAACGCAATGTAGAGAAACTACGACGTAGTGAAAAGCAAAGTAATGACAACGAAAATAACACGGAAATACAACAACAACAAAGTGAAGACAACGTCGACGTCGGAGCAAAGCGCAATGTAGAGAAACTACGACGTAGTGAAAAGCAAAGTAATGACAACGAAATTAACACGGAAATACAACAACAACAAAGTGAAGACAACGTCGACGTCAGAGCAAAACCCAATGTAGCGAAACTGCGACGTAGTAACAAGCAAAGTGAAGACAACTACGGCAAAATAAACAAAAGTGTAGAGACAAAGAAACAAAGCGATGACGATGACGATAGTGTAGCGTACTGTGAAATTAAACAACGAAATTTGTCTGAGAGGAATGAAAAGGAAAAGAAAAAAGAACAGTACATGCAATTAGAACTCCTAACACGAGAGTTAGAGTTATTAAAACATGAAAATAAAATACTACAACTAAAATATGAATTGTCATATGCCACAAATCGCGAACAATTCGAAACAACAACATTGGTTAGCGTTCCCTTCGCTACCCTCAAAGAATTGCTGCCTGATTATGATGGCAACACAAGTATTGATGTGTGGATGACGCAACTAAAAAATTTAAAATGTAATTACAAAATTGACGACAGTGTTGTACGGGCGCTCATCTGTAATAAATTTAAAGGAAAAGCGCAACAGTGGATCTTCTCCAAAGACATTTTTGTGTACACCGACATCGACAAATTGCTAAATAATATTGAAAATATGTTCTCTAAAAAAGAAAACAAGCTATCACTTCGCCGCAAATTGGAAACTCGTCGTTGGCAAGAAGGAGAACAATTTGCTGACTATTTCAATGAAAAGGTAATTTTGGCAAATAATCTAGACATGGACGAGGATGAACTCGTCGCATATATTATAGATGGTATCGAAGACAGAGTGTTGAGGAACCAAGCAAGGCTACAATGTTTTACCAGCCTAAACGCTTTGTTCAATGCATTTCGTGATGTAGAGCAGTATCTCCAATCTACACAACGTATGACTTCGCAGCCGACTCAACCAACGCAGAAGACAGCACAATTACAAAATAAAGACATAAGATGCTACAACTGCAACAGCAAAGGACATGTAGCTGCAGAGTGCAGAAAACCAAAACGACAAGATGGTACGTGTTTTGCATGTGGCGAATTAGGACACCTAGCCAAAGAATGTACTCTATACAAGAAGAATCGAAAAGACGGCGACCAAAATGAATATAGTCTAGAACATAGATCTGGTAAGAGAATGCAAAATGTAGATTCACTAAGTAGATGTAATAACATACTAGTAGTTGAAACAAATTCTTTCGAAGATAACTTAGTTATTTGTCAAGGCAGAGATGAAAAGCTCAATAACATAAAGAATATGCTAGCAAAAACAGAACACACACAAAGTAATGGAATACTTTACAGAAAAGCAAGAGGTAATATAGTATTTTGCGTGCCTGAATCAATGGAGGAACATGTAATGTATAAATACAACAATTAGATGGGTCACGTCGGCATAGATAAAGTAACAGAACTAATTATGAAAAGTTATTGGTTTCCTAATGTTAGGAAGAAAGTTAGTGATCACATAAAAAATTGTCTAAAATGCATTGCATTCTCTGGAAAAGCTGAAGAAAAGCAACAATGTATTCTAGAG